>CM076574.1:1128862604-1129162405 GCA_034641835.2 Pinus albicaulis
TAGATTGTATGATTGAACAAACTAATCTAATTAGCAGTGGCATTTTTTTTTTTAAAGTTTAGCAGTGCCTTTCCACTTTTATATTTATCAAAAAATAAGCAGGTTTACATATCAAGACGCGATTGCCTCAACCTGCCCAAAGGAAACCATGTCTGTTGGTCATCTTAATGAGTTATAAGCCATCCAATGTTGAAATTGTTTTTTCCTCCTATAAACTATTACCTTAATACTATTATATCTACCAAATTCTGACAACAAACTATAAATATAAATGAAATCTACTAAAAAAATGAAACAACAAAAATGAGAAACAATAATTTAGTCATCTGAGGACTCAACCGGTGTAGGGTCTTTGACACTGGATCCTGGCATGTCTACTTGGTGGATTGTTTGAAGTTGCCTCTCAATTCTTCTGAGTCATGCTGTTGCATGATGCTAAGATACCCATATGACTTGAAGTTCCTTTTTAATAGCCTGTAGAACTGAAATAAGCTATCAAACCATATGTGGGTCTCCTCCCACTTCTTGAGGGCTCATGACAGCCTTTTCCAAAACACACTTAAAAGTCCAGTAAGTCTGAATAAACTGATGGAAAAGGGATAACCGACCTCTAGTATTCCCTGGATCAATGATGAAGTCCATTTCATCTTCCTGTATTTATATATCTTCCTCTTTTTTCCCACATTCTCTCTCCCATCCTTGAATGAGATTGTGGACTTGAGGGGGGTTACCTATAGTGTAGACTTCGAAAATTTTCTCTATAACCTCTTTCTTGGAGTTCCTTCCTCGCTTGCTGGAGTTTGAAATGGGTTTGACCTATTTCTGTTTTCCTTTTTCCCTACCCTTCTTCTTTGAAGTCTGTCCTTTTTCCATTGCTGTATGTCCTTGTACAAGCAAGATTCAAATTTTCCACGAATTATCAGATAGAGAGTTGGAGGGACCTACGTTTACTTTTGCAGAGCCTGTGTAAGGCATAAGAAAGTTAGTGACAGTGTGGATTTTACTGCAGGTAGGGCCCACAACACTTTTGTTCATTTGGAATATGGCATACAAGGTATTCAAAAAATGACGTAAGTCCATGAACCCAAACAGACTCAAATTCAGCATAAATTGACTCAAGCTCATCATAAACCAAATAAAATGCAGAATTAGAGTGCGTGAAATAGAACCCCAGATGGATGGTTTCACTACCACCTCCAGAAAAAGAAACAAAAATAATTTTCCTTGTAACCCCTACAGAGTTGCATGCAGCCTAAATGCCAAATAGTGAAATGAACCCAAGAGCACAACCTATTACCACCTCCCGCATTGTTACTAGGACAATCATGCCTAGCCATACTTGCTAGCTCATACGATTGAGAGACTGAAACAATTTGAAAATCAAACCTACCCAACACCTTTCCTATAATAACGAGATGAACTTATTTCCCCAACACAAACACAGAACCGGAAGGAGAAGAGACATTACAAGGGGTTCGAAAGCAAGGGATGACCACAGTGGCCGGGATAATCTGAATGACCATTACATTCTTTCGACCAATAAAAAAAGATTGCATGCTGTAAAATCCTGAAACCCTTATCCTTGCAATTGAATAAAACAAACTGAAGACTATCCACATAATCTAAAAAGGCCAAATAACTATGGGGAAGAGCCTCATGCACATATTGAAGCATTCTGTAGCCTACTTCCAGGTTTGTATAGGGGTCAGGATTAGAGGAATAACCACTTTTGGAGGAATTTATGGAGGGAGTCATCCAATTTACATTTACATTCATGGTGATTATCAAGGTTAGGAGACGCAGAACATACCAGATGACAAGCTGTCGATGCCAACCTTTTGTCTTTGTTGTTGCGCTTTCTTCCAACTGCCGTTCGAGATTAGTGCTTCCTCTCCAGCATGCCTTATACTTTAACGCAGGATCTTGACAAGGTTGTTTCCAAAAATTCTCTAACAATTCCCGGTGGTTTCCAACTGCACCTATGACATATTTTATTATCTTCCATGTGGTCATGCCCCTTCCAATCTTGCGGTGTACTATATCAGTCATACTGTGTGTGCACGGCGCCACGTGCCACCGCCAAACCTCGACTCTGAACCTCCTCGTGGAACCCCAATCGGGGGTAATTAGCAGTGACATTTTGATTTGCAGCACTTTTAGTATTATTCTTTTTTGGGGTTTTTCTTTATTTTTCTTTTCTATTTTATTTTTTCAATACACCCTATTTTATTTTCTTATTTTCATATTGTTTGGAAATCATTTGAATATTGAAAATCATACATAATATTAAATTGCATCTTATGAAATACTCAATCACCTTGAGATCCTATAATTTATAGGACCCTAACAACACCCTTCATTCACAAGGAAGCCAACTAAATTTTTATGTCATCCTCTTGAAGGTTCTGAATTCTGTAATAAACCTCCAATTGAAAAATCCAATTATTTAGCTTATTTGCATTCAATTTACCATTAGACATTGGTAGCTCAAATTTGACATCAAGTTTAAGGGTGTTTTTATAGCTCCTTTTGAAGTATGTGCATGAACATATTGTAGGGTTGTGGCAGTGGAAGATGATGAAGAGGAAGTTGAAGATGGTGGTGGAGTGGATGGTGGCTTCTTACCATCTCCATGACCTCCTCCTCCTAGAGAAACCTCTCCTCTTGAAGTCCTAGAACTTTCTCCTTGCATCGTTAAATATGTATCCTCATAGAGGACCTTAACCATCTCAATCATATCAAAGAATGCCTTCCTGAATGCTCTCTCATCTTTTGTCATGGTAGGTTCTCCTTCATGAGACATGCTCACTGAAGAATCAACTTCAACATGAGGATGTGCTGGTGTTGAAGACTTTGGCAACCTTTCCCTTCTTCCTCTTGACCCAACTACAGGGCTCTCAACCAGCTTCCCTTATGCTCTTTTGAGTTTTAACCTTGTAAGCATGACACAAAATTTCAAACAATTAGATCCCTTCTTGCACAACAAAACCTAAAGACTAAGAGCTCTGATACCAAAGATGATCTTAATGGAGGATGTTAGTAAACCTTAGCTGATTCCTCTTTCAGAATTTGAAACAAATGTCTTATGCGTGCTTAAGGGTTCAAGTTCTCTTGCAAATTATCAAGTCTCATGAGTGTTTTTCATGTTAATTTTATGAAAAACAACAAATAAAAGTACAGTACATCACCATACAACACATTAACATAGGTATTTGATGAAGGAGTTTACCTCTCCTTGGCTACATCTCCTTGGTCCAACTTCCATTGCTTGAGCCTCTATATTATGCTCAAATTTGCAAAATGACCTATTTGAAATGCTTTTTTTCTCTCATGAAAACTGCACCAATGAGTCTAGAATGCCCAAAAATGGTCATCTATCCTCTTTCTGCACCTGATTTTGTCGAAATCTCCAAACGTTATGACCATTTACATTTTCTACACAATTTCAGGCAAAAATTTAGCTAACTAGAGCTAAATTCGGCTAGTTGGAGTTAAACTGGTAGTTTTCGCTGAAATTGGCGGTTTGCCAAGCATGGCTAGCACTAATTAACACTAATTAGCCCTTAATTCGGCCCTTTTTTGCTAATCCGATTTAGTGATAATAATTGTGGATTAGTGTTGATTTAATGGTGTTTAACTGTTTAACTCTGCATTTAAAAATTGGCTACGCCAGTGGTCTTCGAGCTTTGGTCCTATATGTTAGGGGTTGACCCCCTCTCCCCTCGCCATTGAACATGGTATAATTTAAATAGAGGTGGATCCACAATAAGGTTAAGACTCATGGTGTGGCAGAATGGTAATGTGTGTCATTGACTTGTGGGAGGTCGCGGGGTTGAACTATGGCACATCTGCTCGGACTCAACCATAAATTTTTGCTCCATGATCAATCATGGGGGGGAACGTGGCTGCCCTAGGCTGCACCATGTGTCCTCACCCAATTGGACCAAATTTAAACCAAACAAAAATTTCCATATAACCCGAAAATTCAGTCATTCGAACTCTACCACTTGGCAGGTTGTCATTCACTGGAGGAATTTCAACAAACATTGACCCTTCCTAGTCAGAATACCAGGTTAGCAGTGCGGACTGCTAACTGGGCTCCCTATCTCCATTTTTTTTCTCGTTTTTGCAAACTAACATAACTCATTTCCAAGACCATACAAATTCCATTTTTCGTGAAATGAAGTGCACCAGATTTAGAATGACAAGCACTACACGGTCGTTCAAGTTTCGCACAATTCTAAGAACCTTGTTTTTTTAGCATAAAACTGAGCCCCTAATCATTCCTCCCCACTGGAAGCCTTTTGGACCCCAAACTATCTTTCATTACTGAACATGTGGATGAGGGTACAATTCCCTCACCCTTCCAGTTTTAATCCAATGAAATTTTCCCAATTTCGAAAATTTGAGCTTTTCATAAAAACTAAACTTTTTCCTTGATTCTTGAGACCATGTCTTGTTGTTATAGACACCGTCATGCTGAAATTTCCATGAATTTTCAGAACAACAAGTTGTCTTTGAAGAAAAAAACTTGTTTCCACCTCAGTCGTTAATCAAAGGAAAATTGAAAACTGTCTCACCTCGAGCACTGTCAACATGGCGATTTTTAGCTTGTCTTGCCTTGTACTTGCGTCGACTTTTGACCAAGTGTTTTCGCCACTGCCATGTACCATCTTGAAACCAAAAACAATTAATTGTGGCACCTATGGCTTATTTTTAAAATTGTTTTGGTGCTTTCTCTTTGAACTTTTCACTCTCTTGCACCAACATTTTGTTCCCATCACTATTCAACACTAATGTGGACTGTTGCAAATCTCTCACATCTTGTTTACTTATTTTCAAAGGTGGCATGCTAGAGACTTGAAACATCTTATTACAAAAAATAGAAACTTTAATGAAATCATCTTTTTCATTTGATGCATATTTTTTAAATGTGTCATTCAAAACATCACTATCCTTGAACATTAACAAAGCCAAATTTTGACTTGCATTCACATATTCTCTTCATTTCTCCTACATGTATAAGAGACAAAATTATCTTCTTCTTATGAGCTCTAACTATGTACTCAATTCCATCCTTAAACAAGTGGTACTTATTCTCATGGCATCGAAATATTGTTTTCCTGTCATAAAGGTAAAGACTTCCCAAAACAATACCTGAAATCTCAAGCGACACAACATCAAGTTCAACTTCATCAATAAATTTTGAACTGATTGCATAGGATGCACTTCCTTGTTACCTGCAAGTTTGAATTCTTGCATATCCACCCTAAAGGATAAGGTATTGGATGTGTAACAGTTTCAAGATTTAACTTCTTAACTGAGTCCTCAAAAATCAAATTAGCTTGAGAACCACTATCAAATAGTGTGTCTATTTTGGTATGCTTTGAAACAATTCTAATATGAAAAAGTTCAATTCTTGTATCTTCATCTTGAGTTACATTAGAAAAAAATGAAGAACTAGCGATTTCTATGTGCTTACCTTTTACACCCATTGCTGTAATCTTGGTTTCATCTCCTGAATCTTAACCTAAGTCATGTTTAATGATTGCAACAATTTTCTCCTTCTCTTTGTTTTTAAGTTTGTTTGGCTTCAACTCTGGATGGAGTTGCCAAAAATGGTCTTCATCATGGACATTTTTCGAACTGTGTTTACATGTGAGTTTCTCTTTCTCTATTTTGATAGAACTATTTTTCCTTCCTCTTCCATTAAACTTACCCTTTCCTTTACCTTCATACTCAAGGAAGCTATCACTTTTCTCATCTGGACTATGTTTCCCTCTTGCTTCTAGATGTATGGCTTGAACAAAAACCTCATCTAATTATGTGGGATTGAAAATGAGAATAGTATGTATAAGATAACTATGCAAACCCCCAATATAATTTAACAAAGTTTCTTAAGAAGATAAATTGACACCCAAAATAAGAGCTCTTCTCCTAAATTCATGAGTGTAATCTTGCACACTTTGTCCCTTTAATTGTCTAAAATTATGCCAGTACATAATGGATATTTTAATTTAAGCTAAAGGGTAGAATTTCCTTTTAAGGACAATAATAACATTAGACCAATACATTGAGACCTTACTATGGTTTTTAATCTCATCTTGTGTCCTTGCTTCCCACCATACAAGTGTTGTGCCCTCCATTCTCAAGGAAGCCAACTGAATCTTTATGTCATCCTCTTGAAGGTTTTGAATTCTGTAATAAACCTCAAATTTAAAAATCCAATTATCTAGCTCCTCTACATTCGCTTTGCCACTATACATCGGTAGCTCAAATTTGACATCAAGTTTAAGGGTGATTTTCGAGCTCCTTTTGAAGTATGTGTATGAACATATTGTAGGGTTGTGGTAGTGGAAGATGATGAAGAGGAAGTTGAAGATGGTGGTGAGGATGATGGTGGAGTGGATGGTGGCTTCTTACCATCTCCGTGGCCTCCTCCTCCTAGAGAACACTCTCCTCTTGAATGCCTAGAAATTTATCCTTGCATCCTTAAATACCTATCCTCATAGAGGACCTTAACCATCTTAGTCATATCAAAGAATTCCTTCCTGAATGCTCTCTCATCTTCTGTCATGGTAGGTTCTCCTTCATGAGACATGCTCACTGAAGACTCAACTTCAACTTGAGGATGTGTTGGTGTTGAAGACTTTGGCAACCTTGCCCTTCTTCCTCTTGACCCAACTACAAGGCTCTCAAGGAGCTTCCCTTCTCCTCTTTTGAGTTTTAACCTTGTAAGCATGACACAAAATTGAAAACAAATAGATCACTTCGTGCAAAACAAAACCTAAATACTAAGAGCTTTGATACCAAAGATGATCTGAATGGAGGATGTTAGTAAAGCTCAGCTCATTCCTCTTTCAGAATTTGAAACAAATGTCTTATGTGTTCTTAAGTGTTCAAGTTCTCTTGATAATTATCAAGTCTCATGAGTGTTTTTCATATTAATTTTATGAACAATTTCACATAAAATAAAGGCTAAACAACAAAAAATACAAGTTAAGAAATAATCCCTCGGTTGTGAAAGGAATCATTGCTTAAGAATTAAAAAATATATATATTTTATGGAAACAATTTTTATCATTCGGTCTTTACCCTATACCTCTGGAAATTAATTCTTTAAAACCATTAATAATATGAAATAATGAAAGATTCCACAATGCCTTTAACTGTTGATATCTGAATGAAAAGAAGAACTATTGGGAAACTCAAAATAATATCTTGTAACACAAAATATGTTACTTTTAAGTCTCAGAATGAATTTGTGAAGAGAGAAAAGTTGGAGTGAAGGAGAGCATATTAAGGCTATTTAACTCTTACTTACAAATGTAATTAAGAGACCGACAGCTACATTACTTCACTTCATTCAAAGAGGAAAAAACACAATATGACACAGGAAACACGAATCACCATCAACAGTTGCAAGAAACTTGATTCCTCTTTCATTAATTCATTAGAAAAATAAGTACAGAATTGTAGTCTTCCAGAGGTCCAAAACTCAGAACCTCCCTCCACTCTGCCTCTTGGGCTTTTATCTCTGTGGTTTGACTCACCATTGAACCAGTTTTCAAAAATAACCGCTTCAAGTAGTTAATAATTGTTTAGCTGTGGTGGAGATTACAAAATTATAATAATATCATATGTATATATAATACATGATATTATTATTTTCTAAATAAAATTTACTTGAAATATTTATGATAGGACATTATTAAAAATTCATAAAAATTAAAATTGTGATTTGAAAGTAAAGGATGTGGGTTCCAGCTATCACCGCATAATGTCCTTTATTAAAACCAGAAACCACTTGCGGGGGCAGTTAAGCAGTTTTTGGAATTTTGAAGAGAGTGTTCCCGCAATTAATATCATCTGTTGATTTTTAGGTGAGTGGATTTAATGAGACTGCTTGTGGGTGCACTTCTTGGGATAAATTTCGTGCAGTTAGTGCTTCCGGGTTACTGTTGGATGTGGGCATAAGAGATCTAAGCCATTGATTTCTTCTTTCCAATACCTAGAATTCTGTGCAATTGCAACATCATCCCACTTGCAAGAGCTTCACGAACAACGAAGATAGCAGTGTCAACATTTCAAGATTTAACTCAATTAATTCTCCCATGTGTATAGAATAATAACTTCCTCCTTCAAAAATTGAACGCGATTTTCCTTATTCAAGTGAATTTTATTAAGTTGTTGTTTGGCTGATTGTTATTGAGCTTTATGTTGTTGTTTAAGGAGGAAACTCATAAGATCCCTTTGCATAACACGTTTACATCATCCTTAGTTTCCTCATTCACAACTACAAGACGTTTTTTAATAAAACTATCATTTAAAGAACTGGTGAAATCTCTAAAACCACTTTGAATTTTTGGATGATTCTTGCGAGGAAGTCAACTGGGTATATTCTACACAAAACCCATGTTGCGGATTTTTGAAAATTTTCTTCGTTTGTCTGAAATTGAGCCAGAAATTCACTGTCCTGAGAATATGTGTGCTTTCTGAACTTCTACTTCTCATTTACATCAATATACTTGCTCAACTCTTTTAGATTTTAAATGCATGTACAAATATGATCTCCCAGAGATCATGTATGATTACTCATAGCTCTTTTGTTTGGAAGACTTGAGAAATGTGAAAGATAGCTATCTATCAAGTGATCAGACTCCAGAAATAACTGAGCTTTTTTCTCATGTGCTGCACCTATAACAACTATCTTCATTTTGATCTTGAAATGGTTCACCACTAGAATCAAAATACGGTAAATCCACACTCATGATGCCTTCCTTCCTTAGCAAGTTTAACTGATGTTCACATTTTAAAATTTTCTCATGATATCTCTCAAGTCTTCTTCATATTTTAAAATACACTCCCAAGAACCAATTCTCAAAACCAAGGCTGGGAAATTTGAGGCTTTGTACTTGTCAGCAATATCTAGTCTTGGTGCATACTTTGGTTCCTTATTTCTCACCACCTCTAAGATAGATTTATTTACAGCTAAGGAAGTTGCTGAGTCCCCTTTAGAAAGATTCATTTGAATAAATTCCATGAATAAAGGTGTTTTCTTCAGCGTTAAGCCCAATGGACCAGTCTCCTCAGATGTATGCAACAAAAATCTTGGAGAGGATGACGTGCTTGTTACAGAGCTCCCTTATTTGATAATTATGCCTTGCAATATATGATGATGAATCCTAATTGAGTTTGTGGTTATCTTCTTGAACATGTTGCAGCTCTTTTTGAATTTGAATAACCGTTTCTCAACAACCTTGAATTACTCATAACCTCTCTTGACTTTTAGCTGAGTCAAATTATGCTACAACATAGTACATCACCATACAACACATTAACATAGGTATTTGATGAAGGATTTCGTCTCTCCTGGGCTACATCTCCTTGGTCCAATTTCCATGGCTTCAGCCTTTATATTATGATCAAATTTGCAAAATGAACTGTTTACAATGCTTTTTTTTTCTCCTGAAACATGCACCAATGATTCCAGAATGCCCAAAAATGGTTATCTAGCCTCTTTCTACACCTGATTTTGTCGAAAACTCCAAAATTTATGACCATCTACATTTTATCCACAATTTCAGGCCTAAATCTAGCTAACTAGAGCTAAATTCGGCTAGCTGGAGTTAAACTGGCAGTTTTCGCTGAAATTAGCAGTCCGCTAAATTAATATTCATTAAGTTAATTAAGCGCGGTTAGCACTAATTAACCTTTCTTAGCACTTAATTCAATGCTTTTGTGCTAATCTAGTTTAGAGATCATAAATATGGATTAGTGTTAAATTAATGGTGTTTAACCATTTAACTCCACATTTAAAAATTGGTTGCGCCAGTGGTCTTTGGGCCTCAGTCCTATGCGTTGGGGGCTAGCCCCCTCCCCCCACCCTTGAACACGGTATAATTTAAATATATGTAGATCCTCAATAAGGTTAAGACTCATGGTGTAGCAGAATGGTAATGTGTGGCGTTGGCTTGTGGGAGGTCGCGGGGTTGAACCCCAGTGCCTCTGCTTGGACTCACTTATAAATTTTTGATCCATGATCCATCATGGGAGGGAGGGGGGGGTCATGTGGCAGCCCTACAATGCATCATGTGTCCTCACCCAATTGGACCAAATTTAAACTAAAAAAAAATTGCCACATAATTCGAAAATTCAACCAATCAAACTCTGCCACTTGGCAAGCCATCATTCGCTGGAGGACTTTGACAAAACATTGACCCTGCCTAGTCAGCATGCCACGTTAGCCATACAGACTGCTGACTGGGCTCCATGTCACCATTTTTTTGGCCTATTTGCGCAAAAAAACATAACTCATTTTAAGGAGCATACATAGTCCATTTTT
The DNA here is from genome assembly GCA_034641835.2 of Pinus albicaulis. Taxonomy (NCBI): domain Eukaryota; kingdom Viridiplantae; phylum Streptophyta; class Pinopsida; order Pinales; family Pinaceae; genus Pinus; species Pinus albicaulis. Next base: position 1,128,872,950 of record CM076574.1, read on the forward strand.
CGCGAAATGAAGTGCGTCAGATTCAGAACGATGAGCACTATGCGGTCATTCAGGTTTTGCAATATTATGAGAAATTTGATTTTTTAGCATAAAACTGAGCCCCTGATAAGTGAAAGGTCACCCTCGTCATTTTAATAAATGTAGCTTGATGCCTCATTTGAATGGAATTTAAGCACTTAAACTAGAATAATAATAAGAGTTTTATTTTGTGCTTGAGGAGCTAAAAACATTTTCTCTTGGTAGCTTATAGGTGAAGGGATTGTGAGGCTAGTGTTATGTTTTGGAGATGATATGAACTTCTCTCATCCCACTATTGGGTTTTGATGGGCTCCTGGTACATGTATTTGAATATGTAGCAATCTTAATGAGAGGCTTTTCCATTCATGCATTGATTCTCATTCATTACTCTATTGGTTATATTGGTTAACCAATATACTAATCATGTATGCATGCATGTCTAAATATCAGTTACATGTTAATGAACTAATTTGTTGCATGTAGCTTGTGTGTTTACTTTAAATCTCTACTCATATATTTAATGTAAATCTTAGTGATTATTTGTGAACCAATTTGCAGTTGGTTTCTAGCACTTTCCCATTATATATGCCTTAGTTAGTCTTAGCTACTTAATTCTTTCTTATGACATGTTTTTGTTGATTATGTTGTTGTTGTGATCTTCTATCTTGCCTTGCAAGCTTTCAATGGAGAGTTGAAATTTTCCTCTTTTTTTTGGCATATTACACTTGGTCTCACACTTATCTCTTTGCATTCGATATCCAAAAGCAAAACACACACATGGTGGCTGTTAGGCCTGCAAACCAGATGGGACTCCTATCCCAAATGGTGTAGGGACTAGTTGGGCCTTTAAACTGTGGAGATCCGCTAGTGTTAGAAGAATATCCAGCACCATCAACAACAACAAACATATACATTCGGTTTTAATCTTGTTTGTTCAATGTTTATATAAGTCTTGAGTCTAAATTGTACACACATATTTTTTCACTTAATATTTATATTTTTTTGAACTGAAATTCTATACAGATCTCTGAAATAATCTAACAAACATGTAACACCTGGATTTGATTTTTTATGTTATTTAAGTTGATACATTTGACTTGTTTAAAGTTAAACTGACTTAATGAGTATATTAAGGAAACTATGAGCACAAGTTTAATTCTTATTTTTTTATAAATATTAATTATGGAGTGGTCTCCATAAACTGATGGTTAAGTGTCCAAGTTACCAGAGTGGTTAGATTAAAAGCAATTACTTGACAGTTACCTTTCCTTTGGGAATAAAAAGAAAACCCTGATGAGGAAAAGGGGTTTTGTGCAAAAGGAAAAAGACAACAAGATAGCTAAAAGGTGAGTGTCAAGAGCTGGTTGGAGCTAGTGGAACTATGATAAAAACCTAAAATGGAAGAAGAGACTGGACGACGATCTTGAGGTCTCTCTCTCCATAGAAACTGTTAAGTAATCATACTCTGACATACTCTGACGAGGAGCACAAGGGGAGTAGAGGACATAATAGCCTTTCTCATGGTTGGGAGGAAACTATCCTCTCTTTTTATTTGAAGTAGGTACTATGAACCTAAAAGGAATAACATAAAGTGTTCCTTTGTTTTTATAAGTACTTTATTTCTGGAAAGAATTTCTGTGTGTTGTAAGTTTAGAATGAGATAAATTCTGTGATGAAATAAGTATTAGCAATGTACGAGTTAGATTTAAATTATTTAATTCTTGATAATTTGTAAACCCTCTTTCTCTAGATTAGAATATTCCAATTCGGAAAAGAATGTGCCCCCAATATACAAGGGAAGGTCTAAATAATGGAAATCGAACAATTTAGTGATTAAGTTTGGAAACTCTGAAATAAAGGGAATAACTAACTAAACAGTTAGTTCCATCCAAAGTATAAAACCCAGACATGGCAGTTTTCCCTCAAGGGGACTAAATATACACAGACTGAGGGATTGGGAAGGAATACCTCTTTATTTGCAGATGGTCCAGACACCTGGGAAGGGAAACTTATTAAAAAGGAAAAGAAAGAGGAAATTACTGAATTTGACAATTAAACTGTAAAAGTAAATTCACAATATCATATATTATCAGAACAGGGAAAAAGAAGAATATAACAATTTAGAGTATAACATGTATTATCCCTTAATTTAGCCCTTTTTTGCTAATCCAATTTAGTGATAATAATTTTGGATTAGTGTTGATTTAATGGTGTTTAACTGTTTAACTCTACATTTAAAAATTGGCTATGCCGGTGGTCTTCGAGCCTTCGTCCTATGCGTTAGGGGTTGACCCATCTCCCCCCACCATTGAACATGGTATAATTTAAATAGAGGTGGATCCACAATAAGTTTAAGACTCATGGTGTGGCAGAATGGTAATGTGTGTCATTGGCTTGTGAGAGGTCGCGGGGTTGAACTATGGCACATCTGCTCGAACTCAACCATAAATTTTTGTTCCATGATCCATCATGGAGGGGAACATGGCCGCCCTAGGCTGCACCATGTGTCCTCACCCAATTGGACCAAATTTAAACCAAACAAAAATTTCCATATAACCTAAAAATTCAGTCATTCGAACTCTACCACTTGGCAAGCTGTCATTCACTAGAAGAATTTCAACAAACATTGACCCTTCCTAGTCAAAATACCACGTCAGCATGAGTGCGGACTACTGACTGGGCTCCCTATCTCCATTTTTTTTCCTGTTTGTGCAAACTAACATAACTCATTTCCGGGACCATACAAAGTCCATTTTTTGCAAAATGAAGTGCACCAGATTTAGAATGATGAGCACTACACGGTCGTTCAAGTTTCACGCCATTCTAAGAACTTTGATTTTTTAGCATAAAACTGAGCCCCTGATCATTCCTCCCCACTGGAAGCCTTTTGGACCCTAAAATATCTTTCATTATTGAACATGTGGATGAGGGTACAATTCCCTCGCCCTTCCAGTTTCAATCCAATGAAATTTTCCCAATTTCGAAAATTTGAGCTTTTCATAAAAACTAAACTTTTTCCTTGATTATTGAGACCATGTCTTGTTGTTGTAGACACCGTCATGCTGAAATTTCCATGAATTTTCAAAACAGCAAGTTGTCTTTGAAGAAACAAACTTGTTTCCACCTCGGTCGTTAATCAAAGGAAAATTGAAAACTGTCTCACCTCAAGCACTGTCAACATGGCGATTTTTAGCTTGTCTTGCCTTGTACTTGCGTTGACTTTTGACCAAGTGTTTTCACCATTTCCATGTACCATTTTGAAACCAAAAACAAGTAATTGTGGCACCTATGGCTTCTTTAAAAAAAATTTGGTGCTTTCTCTTTGAACTTTGCACTCTCTTGCACCGACATCTTGTTCCCATCACTGTTCAACACTGATGTGGACTGCTGCAAATCTCTCACATCTTGTTTACCTATTTTCAAAGTGACATGTTAAAGCCATGAAAAATCTTATTACAAAAAAAAGAAACTTTAATGAAATCATCTTTTTCATTTGATGCATATTTTTGAAATGTATCATTCAAAACATCACTATCCTTGAACATTAACAAAGCCAAATTTTGACTTGCATTCACATATTCTCTTCATTTCTCCTACATGTATAAGAGACAAAATTATCTTCTTCTTATGAGCTATAACTATGTACTCAATTCCATCCTTAAACAAGTGGTACTTATTCTCATGGCATCGAAATATTGTTTTCCTGTCATAAAGGTAAGGACTTCCCAAAACAATACCTGAAATCTCAAGCGACACTACATCAGGTTCAACTTCGTCAAGAAATTTTGAATTGATTGCATAGGATGCACTTCCTTGTTACCTTCAAGTTTGAATTCTTGCATATCCACTCTAAAGGATAAGGTATTGGATGTGTAACATTTTCAAGATTTAAATTCTTAACTAAGTCCTCATAAATCAAATTAGCTTGAGAACCACTATCAAATAGTGTGTCTATTTTGGTATGCTTTGAAACAATTCTAATATGAAAAAGTTCAATTCTTGTATCTTCATTTTGAGTTACATTAGAAAAAATTGAATAACTAGCGCTTTCTATGTTCTTACCTTTCACACCCATTGCTGTAATCTTGGTTTCATCTCCTGAATCTTAACCTAAGTCATGTTTAATGATTGCAACAATTTTCTCCTTCTCTTTGTTTTTAAGTTTGTTTGGCTTCAACTCTGGATGGAGTTGCCAACAATGGTCTTCATCATGGACATTTTTCGAACAGTGTTTACATGTGAGTTTCTCTTTCTCTATTTTGATAGAACTATTTTTCCTTCCTCTTCCATTAAACTTACCCTTTCCTTTACCTTCATACTCAAGGAAGCTATCACTTTTCTTATCTGGACTATGTTTCCTCTTGCTTCTAGATGTATGGCTTGAAAAAAAACCTCATCTAATTATGTGGGATTGAAAATGAGAATAGTATGTATAAGATAACTATGCAAACCCCTAATATAATTTAACAAAGTTTCTTAAGAAGATAAATTGACACCCAAAATAAGAGCTCTTCTCCTAAATTCATGAGTGTAATGTTGCACACTTTGTCCCTTTAATTGTCTAAAATTATGCCAGTACATAATGGATATTTTAATTTAAGCTAAAGCGTAGAATTTCCTTTTAAGGACAACAATAACATTAGACCAATACATTGAGACCTTACCGTGGTTTTTAATCTCATCTTGTGTCCTTGCTTCCCACCATACAAGTGTTGTGCCCTCCATTCTCAAGGAAGCCAATTGAATCTTTATGTCATCCTCTTGAAGGTTTTGAATTCTGTAATAAACTTCGAATTGACAATTCCAATTATTTAGCTCCTCTACATTCACTTTGCCATTATACATCGACAGCTCAAATTTGACGTCAAGTTTAAGGGTGATTTTCAATCTCCTTTTGAAGTATGTGTATGAACATATTGTATGGCTGTGGTAGTGGAAGATGATGAAGAAGAAGTTGAAGATGGTAGTGAGGATGATGGTGGAGTGGATGGTGGCTTCTTACCATCTCCATGGCCTCCTCCTCCTGGATAACACTCTCCTCTTGAATGCCTAGAAATTTCTCCTTGCATCCTTAAATACCTATCCTCATAGAGGACCTTAACCATCTTAGTCATATCAAATAATTCCTCCCTGAATGCTCTCTCATCTTTTGTCATGGTAGGTTCTCCTTCATGAGACATGCTCACTAAAGACTCAAATTCAACTTGAGGATGTGTTGGTGTTGAAGACTTTGGCAACCTTGCCCTTCTTCCTCTTGACCCAACTACAAGGCTCTCAACCAACTTCCCTTCTCCTCTTTTGAGTTTTAACCTTGTAAGAATGACACAAAATTGAAAACAAATAGATCCCTTCTTGCACAACAAAACCTAAAAACTAAGAGCTTTGATACCAAAGATGATCTGAATGGAGGATGTTAGTAAAACTCAGCTAATTCCTCTTTCAGAATTTGAAACAAATGTCTTATGCGTTCTTAAGTGTTCAAGTTCTCTTGAAAATTATCAAGTCTCATGAGTGTTTTTCATGTTAATTTTATGAAAAATTTCACATAAAATAAAGGCTAAACAAAAACAAATAAAAGTTAAGAAACAATCCCTCGGTTGTGAAAGGAATCAGTGCTTAAGAATTAAAAAAAAAAAAATTATGGAAACAATTTTTATCATTCGGTCTTTATCCTATTCCTATGGAAATTAATTCTTTAAAACCCTTAATAATATGAAATAATAAAAAATTCCACAATGCCTTTAACTGCTGATATCTGAATGAAAATAAGAACTGTTGGGAAACTCAAAATAATATCTTGTAACACAAAATATATTACTTTTAAGTCTTAGAATGAATTTGTGAAGAGAGAAAAGTTGGAGCGAAGGAGTGCATATTAAGGCTATTTAACTCTTACTTACAGATGTAATTAAGAGACCGAAAACTACATTACTTCACTTCATTCAAAGAGGAAAAAACACAATATGACAAAGGAAACACGAATCACCATCAACAGTTGCAGGAAACTTGATTCCTCTTTCATTAATTCATCAGAAAAATAAGTACAAAATTGTAGTCTTCCATAGGTCCAAAACTCAGAAACTCCCTCCACTCTGCCTCTTGGGATTTTATCTCTGTGGTTTGACTCACCATTGATTCAGTTTTCAGAAATAACTGCTTCAAGCAGTTAATAACTGTTTAGTTATGGTGGAGATGACAAAATTATAATAATATCCTATGTATATATAATACATGATATTATTATTTTCTAAATAAAATTTACTTGAAAGATTTATGATAGGACATTATTCGAAATTCATAAAAATTAAAATTGTGATTTGAAAGTAAAGGACGTGTGCTCCAACTATCACCACATAATTTCCTTTATTGAAACCAGAAACCACTTGCGGGGGCACTTAAGTGGTTTTTGTAATTTTGAAGAGAGTGTTCCTGCAATTAATATCAACCGTTGATTTGTAGGTGAGTGGATTTAATGAGACTGCTTGTGGGTGCACTCCTTGGGATAAATTTCATGCAATTAGTGCTTCCGGGTTACTGTTGGATGTGGGCATAAGATATCTAAGCCATTGATTTCTTCTTTCCCATACCTAGAATTATGTGCAATTGCAACATCATCCCACTTGCAAGAGCTTCATGAACAACGAAGATAGCAGTGTCAACATTTCAAGATTCTACTCAATTAATTCTCCTGTGTGTGTAGAATAATAACTTCCTTCTTCAAAAATTGAACACGATTTTCCTTATTCAAGTGAATTTTATTAAGTTTTTGTGTGGCTGATTGTTCTTGAGCTTTATGTTGCTGTTTAAGGAGGAAACTCATAATATCCCTTTGCATAACACGTTTACATCATCCTTAGTTTCCTCATTCACAACTACAAGACATTTTTTAATAAAACTATCATTTAAAGAACTAGCGAAATCTCTAAAACCACTTTGAATTTTTGGACGATTCTTGCAAGGAAGTCAACTGGGTATATTCTACACAAAACCCATGTTGCGGATTTTTGAAAATTTTCTTCGTTTGTTTGAAATCGAGCCAGAAATTCACTGTCCTGAGAATATGTGCACTTTCTGAACTTCGACTTCTCATTGACATCAATATACTTGCTCAACTCATGTACAAATATGATCTCCCACAGATCATGTATGATTACTCATCGCTCTTTTGTCTGGAAGACTTGAGAAATGTGGAATATATCTATCTGTCAAGTGATCGGACTCCAGAAATAACTGAGCTTTTTTCTCATGTGCTGCACCTATAACATCTATCTTCATTTTGATCTTGAAATGGTTCACCACTAGAATCAAAATACAGTAAATCCACACTCATGATGCATTCCTTCCTTAGCAAGTTTAACTGATGTTCACATTTTAAATTTTTCTCATGATATCTATCAAGTCTTCTTCATATTTTAAAATACGCTCCCAAGAACCAATTCTCAAAACCAAGGCTGGGAAATTTGAGGCTTTATACTTGTCAGCAATATCTAGTCTTGGTGCATACTTTGGTTCCTTATTTCTCACCACCTCCAGGCTATATTTATTTATAGCTAAGGAATTTGTTGAGTCCCCTTTAGAAATATTCATTTGAATAAATTCTATGAATGAAGGTGTTTTCTTCAGCGTTAAACCCAATGGACCAGTCTCCTTGAATGTATGCAACAAAAATCTTGGAGAGGATGACGTGCTTGTTATAGAGCTCTCTTATCTGATAATTATGCCTTGTAATATATGATGATGAATCCTCGTTGAGTTTGTGGTTATCTTCTTGAACATGTTGCAGCTCTTTTTGAATTTGAACAACCGTTTCTCAACAACCTTGAATTACTCATAACCTCTCTTGACTTTTAGCTGAGTCAAATTATGCTACAACATAGTACATCACCATACAACACATTAACATAGGTATTTGATGAAGGATTTCACCTCTCTTGGGCTACATCTCCTTGGTCCAATTTCCATGGCTTCAGCCTCTATATTATGATCAAATTTTCAAAATGAACTATTTACAATGTTTTTTTTTCTCCTGAAACATGCACCAATGAGTCCAGAATGCCCAAAAATGGTTATCTAGCCTCTTTTTGCACCTGATTTTGTCGAAAACTCCAAAAGTTATGACCATTTACATTTTATCCACAATTTCAGGCCTAAATCTAGTTAAATAGAGCTAAATCCAGCTACCTGGAGTTAAACTGGCAGTTTTCGCTAAAATTAGCGGTCCACTAAATTAATCTTCATTAAGTTAATTAAGCATTGTTAGCACTACTTAACCCTGCTTAGCACTTAATTCAATGCTTTTGTGCTAATCCAGTTTAGTGATAATAAATATGGATTAGTGTTAATTTAATGGTGTTTAACCGTTTAACTTCACATTTAAAAATTGGCTGTGCTAGTGGTCTTCAGGCCTCAGTCCTATGCGCTAGGGGCTGGCTCCCTCCCCCCACCCTTGAACACGGTATAATTTAAATATATGTGGATCCTCAATAAGGTTAAGACTCATGGTGTAGCAGAATGGTAATGTGTGGCATTGGCTTGTGGGAGGTCGCAGGGTTGAACCCCGGTGCCTCTACTTGGACTCACTTATAAATTTTTGATCCATGATCCATCATGGGGGGGGGGGGGAGAGGGGTCACGTGGCGGACCTACAATGCATCACGTGTCCTCACCCAATTGGACCAAATTTAAACCAAAAAAAAATTTCCACATAATTCGAAAATTCAACCAATCAAACTCTTCCACTTGGCAGGCCATCATTCGCTAGATGAATTTGACCAAACGTTGACCCTGCCCCGTCAGCATGCCACGTCAGCCATACAGACTACTGACTGGGCTCCATGTCACCATTTTTTTTGCCTATTTGTGCAAACAAACATAACTCATTTTGGGGAGCATACATAGTCCATTTTTTGCGAAATGAAGTGTGCCAGATTCAGAATGATGAGCACTATGCAGTCATTCAGGTTTTGTATTATTCTAAGAACTTTGATTTTTTAGCATAAAACTGAGCCCTTGATAAGTGAAAGGTCACCCTCCTCATTTTTATAAATTTAAATTGATGCCTTATTTGAATGGAATTTAAGCACTTAAACTAGAATAATAATAGGAGTTTTATTTTGTGCTTGAGGAGCTAAAAGTATTTTCTCTTGGTAGCTTATAGGTGAAGGAATTGTGAGGCTAGTGTTATGTTTTGGAGATGATATGAACTTCTCTCATCCCACTATTGGGTTTTGATGGGCTCCTGGTACATGTATTTGAATATGTAGCAATCTTAATGAGAAGCTTTTCCATTCATGCATTGATTCCCATTCATTCCTCTATTGGTTATATTGGTTAACCGATATACTAATCATGTATGCATGCATGTCTAAATATCGGTTACATGTTAATGAACTAATTTGTTGCATGTAGCTTGTGTGTTTATTTTAAATCTCTACTCATATATTTAATGTAAATCTTAGTGATTATTTGTGAACCAATTTGCGGTTGGTTTCTAGCACTTTCCCATTATATATGCCTTAGTTAGTCTTAGCTACTTGATTCTTTCTTATGACATGTTTTTCTTGATTATGTTGTTGTTGTGATCTTGTAACTTGCCTTGCAAGCTTTCAGTGGAGAGTTGAAATTGTCCTATTTTTTTTGGCATATTACACTTGGTCTCACACTTATCTCTTTGCATTTGATATCCAAAAGCAAAACACACACATGGTGGTTGTTAGGCCTACAAACCAGATGGGACTCCTATCCCAAATGGTGTAGGGACTATTTGGGCCTTTACACCGTGGAGATCCACTAGTGTTAGAAGAATATCCAGCACCGTCAACAACAACAAACATATACATTCAGTTTTAATCTTGTTTGTTCAATGTTTATATAAGTCTTGACTCTAAATTGTACACACATATTTTTGCACTTAATATTTATATTTCTTGAACTAAAATTCTATACAGATCTCTGAAATAATCTAACAAACATTTTTTGTTACTATAACACCTGGATTTGATTTGTTATGTTATTTAAGTTGATACATTTTACTTGTTAAAAGTTAAAATGAATGAGTATATTAAGGAAACTATGAACAAAAGTTTAATTCTTATTTTTTTATAAAGATTAATTATGGAGTGGTCTCCATAAATTGATGGTTAAGTGTCCAAGTTACCAGAGTGGTTAGATTAAAAGCAGTTACTTGACAGTTACCTTTCCTTTGGGAATAAAAAGAAAACTTTGATGAGGAAAAGGGGTTTTGTGCAAAAGGAAAAAGACAACAAGATAGCTAAAAGGTGAGTGTCCAGAGCTGGTTGGAGCTAGTGGAACTATGATAAAATCCTGAAATGGAAGAAGAGACTAGACGACGATCTTGAGGTCTCTCTCTCCATAGAAACTGCTAAGTAATCATACTCTGACGAGGGGCACAAGGGGAGTAGAGGACATAATAGCCTCTCTCATGGTTGGGAGGAAACTATCCACACTTTTTATTTGAAGTAGGTACTATGAACCTAAAAGGAATAACATAAAGTGTTCCTTTTTTTTTATAAGTACTTTATTTCTGGAAAGAATTTATGTGTGTTGTAAGTTTAGAATGAGATAAATTATGTGATGAAATAAGTATTAGCAATGTACGAGTTAGATTTAAATTATTTAATTCTTGATAATCTGTAAACCCTCTTTCTCTAGATTAGAATATTCTAGTTTGGAAAAGACTGTGCGCTCAATATACAAGGGAAGGTCTAAATAATGGAAATTGAACAATCTAGTGATTAAGTTTGGAAACTCTGAAATAAAGGGAATAATCGATGGAACAATTAGTTCCATCCAAAGTATAAAACCCAGACATGGCAATCTGCACTCAAGTGGACTAAATATACACGGACTGAGGGATTGGGAAGGAAAACCTCTTTATTTGCAGATGGTCCAGACACCTGGAAAGGGAAACTTATTAAAAAGGAAAAGAAAGAGGAAATTACCGAATGTGACAATTAAACTATAAAAGTAAATTGACAATATCATATATTATCAGAACAAGGAAAAAGAAGAATATAACAATTTAGAGTATAACATGTATTGAAAAAAATAAATATAGAACAACCTTCTTGAAGGAACAACATGGCAAGAAAATAAGAATATGACAACTATGATATATATATATATATATATATATATATATATACCTCCATATTACGTTTCTTCTATGATAACATTTCAAATAAAAATTATCAGAACCGAATAGAATATACAGATAAATTCTACAGGGTGTGAACTGTGTCGACAAGTTTCACCTGAATCTGGGAAAAACCATTCATTACCTTTGAAGGAGTGACTATGAAAATATACTGCATATACATGGTAAAACAACAATAAATATTTTACATTCACGGTGAAATAATTCACTGTGACACATACCCAATAGACATTAAATTTATCATTCACTGTAGACAGAGTTTACGTTATGAACCAATACTTAATATTGCAGACTTGACATTAAGTAGGGCCGAGCCAGAAAATTAAATATATGAAACAAAACCCAAATAGGAATCGTAGTGTCATCCGAGGAACCAAATGGGTTTCAGCCCTCCATATCCAAAAATCATAGATACAGTCAAACAAATATTTACTTCTTTGTAAGCCACGGTGGGCTAGAAGTTATAAGCAAAATTTAAATATCCTCGACAAAAACATTAAACTACAGAGCCTCATATTAAAACTATATCAGTTCGAAAGGGGCAGAGGAGTCGGGTACTTAGAAACATCTTAGGCTAGTGGAGACCAAACTAACCCAACTGTAGAAGGTAAGGTTTGGTAATAAGTTACCTGCCACAACCACATATAGCGCACATTACATAAATACCTTCTCAAAGTTTCTAGAAAATAATGAGATAACCAAAATACTTAGACGTAGGATTCAGGTCAAGAATTACCTTATAAACGAAAGGAGTCCTGGGATGATAAGCCCTGAAAGGAGAAGAGACAAGTTCCAAGACTGTAAGAACGATTTGAACAAAATAAATATGCAAGAAAAACTCCATTAAATCTGGTTTTCAAGCTCCTGTGGTTCTCAATTATTGAAGAGGTTTCTGGATTTTCCATAGTGTCAGATAATATTTTTCAACGTTTCGAATCCCAACAGGGATCCATCTTCAGGACATAAATGAATGAAGGAATGAGAAAAGGATCCCCGTTGGGATTCAAAACGTCAACAAATATTCTCTGACACTGTGGAAAATCCGAAAACCTCTTCAATAACTCCATTAAAACTCAGCAAAACCTCGAGACTTACCTGAGTTGGCTCGGACAAAGTCAAACAATCTCCTATAGAGCATGCAAGACCACAGAATGGGAATGACTGCACAGGAGGAACGATTGAAGTAATACGCCGACACAAGCCAAGACACCATGGCTGTAAGACAGAGTAAAGCACCTCAGCATCAAGGGAAAACATCGATAGAGCACCATAAAGGTTAGTAAAATGAGGGTTGCTATAGTTGGATGGCCAAAGTGGAATGAGAAATCCATTACCTCACCACTGTGCAACATACCAGCAAGCCAAACTGAGATCTTGACGAAAGAGTAGAGTCGACGAAGCACAAAGAGAAAGGAAAATAGTTAGGGTTTGGGGGGTAGGGTTACACCCTAATCACCCGTGAGCCATGCTCGTCTGTGGATTGCCGAGGATCCAAGGGCTGAGAAAAGCCCACCTGTCAAGTTAAGTGAATGCCTCGTGCACGCCAAAGAGCTGAGGCGGGATTAAACCAAATCTCAAAACAATCAAACCCATGTACCAACACATCATTGCCTTGAGACTTGCAGATGCGGCCAGTTGGCACGTAATTCAAACTAAATATTCAATGTAAAACAACAGTCCAATAATTAATGAATAGTAATGATATTGATCATGTTATAACGTTTTCCGTAAGGTACCTATTAGTATATCTTTAAAAGAGATTGCAATGTATAATATGCATAGACTTACCATGGGATTGGTAGAGTAGTTTATGAAATGTTATGTATAGTAAATAAATATTACAATTGTATGCATGGGTAAAAGTTATGGTATTTATAATTATGTTATTAGAGTTATAAATTAGGTGGTAAAATTTATTTATTTATTTATTTTATGGTAAATGTTTCTAACTTTTATGGGTACATGTTACAGTTATATTTATAATTTTTTCCATGAGTGCGTGCAACTCTTAGTTGCATTTTTTTTAGATGTTCCTACGCATCTTTGGATCAATTATTAGTATATACATTTTTAAATAAGTTGTAATAACTAATTTTTGCTGGTAACATTTAATGGTTTTACTTTGCTTTGTACATGGGTAATCTAAATCAATTTCATGTAATTACTAATTTCATGTTATAAAAACTTATAACCAAAGACAAAAACAAAAAAAAGTGAATGAAAATCAATTCCTTATGAAGAAGAAATTAAATTGCAACCAATCATATTATATAGTCTTTTTGTTTAGAATTAGGGCTATGTTGTTAGAAACTATATGGTTATATTAGAAGTAGCCTTAGGGCTAAATGTTATTAAAAAGTATATGACTATACTAAAAATAGCCTTAGGGCTAAATGTTATTATAAACTAGTATATGACTATACTAGAAGTAGCTTTAGTAAGAACCACAAGGAATAATAACTCTGTGGACTTTCTTATGGACCACAGATTTTTTCATCAAATTTTATACACTTACTGAAATTATAAAAAATTATTCAAAAATTGTTTATAGAAATTTTTTTTTAATTTTAAATTAATATGTTATTAAGAAATCATTTTTAAATCATTTCTTTAATTTACTGATCACATTATTCCAAACATGTTTAAATGTCATTCGATCCCCATTTTAATTCTTGAAAGCGAAAATTTTGAACTTGTTGCAGACGGGAAAGAGTGTGGAAAAGAAGTTTGGTTGGCAAGGCAATTTTAGTGGGAACCATTATCTGGGTTGGTGGCACTGCCATGCACGATGAATCCGTCCCTGAGATTTCGATGAAGAGCTCCCTGTTATTTGGGGTGATTGTTTTAGGATTTATTTTGCTTCGTGCCAGGCCTTCACAACTGCGGAATTCTAGGCGAGCAATTGCATTCATTATGGTCTTGCTCCTGTTCACGATGAATGCTGTTGCATCTAGGGCTGCTGATGCTAATTTTGGTAAGAATAAGGATTGGTAACAATAGCAATTGATCCTCGGCTCCTGTTGAGGCATAAGTTAATTGCTATTGTGTGGCTTGTAAGTTGTTGCACGTAGCCTAGGTTTATAGTGGCAGCCAGTAGGATTTGATCCTGGGCCTTGTTCAGGATAACTCTCACTAGTTACGATTATCTTAGATTGAAAAAAAAAAAAACAATAGCAATTGATCAATTCGGTTAATTAGATTAATTTATATGTGTTAGTATTTTATGAGGAGTTTTATTTTTAGTTTTTTAAAAAAACTTAAATTATTTATTTATGTTAGATTTAAGATTTTTATGATTTATAATTAAAAAATGTTTTTTTGATTAATCATATTATTAAGATAATTTGATTAAAATTAAAAAAAATGTTTTTTTATTAATTTGATTAAAATTTAGAACTATCTAATGTGATACATTTATATTTATATATGAATTCAATGAATGGAATGGCAGATAACGTCCCCATAGGTGATAAACTTCCACCAGATTGCCAATATGTTCACTCATGTGGACTCTGTCTTCGATGTTATCAAAGCGGACGAAGTTTCTATTGCTGCGATTAATCGCAACCTTTGAAGAATCATTTCCAACGTTGCGCAGGGTTTCAATTTGGACCTATAATGTGATTACACATGCCATTGGGTAATTTGGACCTATAATGTGATTACACATGCCATTGGGTTAACATTGGAATTTTTCTGCACATTGATAATTGATGGAGGTGATAGACGAATAAGTTTATGGTTTCGACTACTAGGGTTTTGAATAAAGTCCAATTTCCACAGGTAGAATATGGACAAAGTGTAGAAAATCGAATAAAAGTTATTTTCTCCAACTTGATTGGAGTTGATAATTTAGAAACGGTTCAAATAGATTATGGTTATGATTTTTGAGATTTGTTGATAACTCTGTGGAATTTTTTATGAATAACACCTAAAACCAAATAACACCTAAAATAACACCAAATAACACCTAAAATGGTTTCTAATTAATTAAAAACTCATATTTCTTGAAAAATAAATATTGGTTAGCGTCCCAAAACATAATTTTCCTTGAACAAAAATATTCAAACCCCACATTTTCTATTCTCCTCATTATCCTAATCCATAAAATAAACTCAGCTAATTTAAAAATAAAATAAAAAATAGAATAAACAGATGATTGGTTCTCTACATGAGGTACCACGTGGTCATTGGAATCTTTGGAGGAGAAAAGATAAACGGCCAATCTTTGGAGGAGAGCAGATGCAACGCCTATAAGAGTCGGTTTACGAGAACGAGTATGACATCAAAACTTGCTCTTAATCAACGAATGTCGATATTAGTGGCATTTGCATATGTTTTGGACAGGTAACTGTAAAGTATTGCAACTTGAATATGCATACTGAACATGACTACTGAGATTCTGTCAATGACTTGACTTTATATTTCTTTTGCAGGATGAACATGTCAATTCTCATGTGTTATGCTCTCACTGAGAATTTTGTCAACACTTTGATTGGGTTGGTGTGAATAAACTTAATCCTTAGAGTCTACGTTAAGACATTCTTGTTCTTCTTGAGCAATTATTTCGGTTAATTGTGGTTGGAATTGAGTTTTTGTGCGAAGTGGATTCTATTTACTTATTTAAAATACATTTTAAACCATTTAAATTTATGGTCTCAGTAATTTTTTTTAGTGTTTGTGTTGTTGTAAAAAGATACTATCGCTTTTGGAATTAACTATTTTTGAAGAAAATTAAAGAAAATTTTGAACTTGTTGCAGACGGGAAAGAGTGTGGAAAAGAAGTTTGGTTGGCAAGGCAACTTTAGTGGGAACCATTATCTGGGTTAGTGGCACTGCCATGCACGATGAATCCGTCCCTGAGATTTCGATGATGAGCTCCCTGTTATTTGGGGTCATTGTTTTAGGATTTATTTTGCTTCGTGCGAGGCCTTCACAACTGCAGAATTCTAGGCGAGCAATTGCACTCATTATGGTCTTGCTCCTGTTCATGATGAATGCGGTTGCATCCAGAGCTGCTGATGCTAATTTTGGTAAGAATTGATAATAGCAATTGATCAATACCGTTAATTAGATTAATTTATATATGTTGGTATTTTATTAATAGTTTTATTTTTAGTTTTTTAAAGATTTTTAAATTATGTATTTATGTTGATTTAAGATTTTTATGATTTATAATTAAAAAAATGTTTTTTGAGTAAGCATATCATTAAGATAATTTGATTAAAATTTAGAACCATCTAATATGATACATTTATATTTATATGAATTCAATGAATATATTTATATGAATTCAATGAATGGAATTGCAGATGACGTCCCCATAGGTGATAAACTTCCACCAAATTGCCAATATATTGGTCACTCGTGTGGACTCTGTCTTCAATGTTCTCAAAGAGGACGAGGTTCCTATATTTGCTGCGATTAATGGAATGGCAGATGACGTCCTCATAGGTACTGATAAACTTCCACCACATTGCCCACGTGTTCAGTCATGTGGACACTGTCTTCACTGTTATCAAATCGGACCAGATTTCTTTATTTGCTGCGATTAATGGCAACCTTTTAAGAATCATTTCCAACGTTGCGCAGGGTTTCAATTTGGACCTATAATGTGATTACACATGCCATTGGTTTAACATTGGAATTTTTGTGCACATTGATAATTGATGGAGGTGATGACGAATAAGTTTATGGTTTCGACTACTAGGGTTTTGAATAAAGTCCAATTTCCACAGGTAGGATATCGACAAAGTGTAGAAAATCGAATAAAAGTTATTTTCTCCAACTTGGTTGGAGTTGATAATTTAGAAACGGTTCAAATAGATTATGGTTATGATTTTTCAGATTTGTTGATAAAAATAGTGTGGTCTTTTTTTAATAGCATTATTATTTTTTAATTGTGAAATTTTTTTAATTAATTAAATTTAATTATATAATATTTATTATAATTATAATTAATTTGATTGTAAAAATAATTATGTGCATAAGTCAATTTATTTTGGAAAGATTTTTAGGATTTTAATTTAATTATTCATGGTTTATATAAAATTTTAAAGATTTATTTCTAAAGTTGTTATTCTTTAATTAAAAAAATCTATCATGTAAACAAGTTATATGAATTGAGTTGTGGTTTTCTCAACATATGTATATTGATAAACCACTCTATTAACACATGGTATAGTAACAAAACTTATTTATAGCTTAAGGATCTTCATGGTAAGGTGGAAGTGAATCTCCATGATTAAGAATTTTGTTCCATATATATATATATATATATGAAGAACTTTACTATGTATGTGGTATGAGGATTGTGTCCAACATTTCTGGTGGACACCCCACCTATACTTAGAAACCAAAAAAAGAAGAATAATTAGAAGAGAGTTCAAACACTATTAAAGTTATTGAGATGCTTTTCCATTTCCAGGGTTTGACAACCAGTTTGAATAAAAAGAAGTTGGACAAAGATTTTAGCTTGGTCAAAGATTTTTGACAAACCATTATGATACATATTTGCTATGTATTCTTTTACTTTGAGAAACCATTATGATACATATTTCCTATGTATTCTTTTACTTCTAATGTATACACGTGTTTGGCCTATATAAAAATTCCAATAATAACATGGGAATTTATAAATCCCAAGTGGTCTTTAGGAGATTTGAATAATGGCTTTAACACATAGGGTTTGAGAAGAGTTTCAATAATTTTCTTCTGTGGACCCTTTTAAATAGCTAAGTGAAACAATAGCTCCAGGGGGGATGGAGTGGTAAGCCTTATTAATTTGACAAGAAAAATAACCATTCTTTTTTATGGCTTTCATTAGATGTGAATTTTATTTAGTTAAGAGGGATCAGAAATGTTAATAGCCCTAGTAAAAAGGATTTTTAAGATGACATATTTTTGGGTTAGATGGTGATGGGAAAGGTTATGGAGGTACTGGTTAGTGTGGGTCTTTTTCCAAACGATTGGTGAAAAAGTAAATCATCAGGACAATGCTTAACCAACACATCCATTAAATAATAATATTTTTCTAATTTCTTAGTAAATTGGATGTGACATGATAGGTTGTGGAGGTGGTTCAAGAAGCCATGAAAGGCAGGAATTCGAAGGGACAAAATAAAAAAAGTATCATCCACAAATCACTAGCAACGTTTGGGCTTGAAGTTCCAAGAGTGGATGGCTTTAAATTCAAAATTTCCCATGCAGATATTTGTGATCAAGAGAGATAGTGATGACCCCATAGAGGTGTTTTCAGTTTGTTCATAACAAGTTCCACAAAAGGAAAAGAACAAAGAGGTGAGGTAAATTTTTAGAAGGTTTAGGGTTTCAAAATGCATCAAGCTTGGTGATTAAATAAAGGGTTTTTCGCATAGGGATTTTTATGAATAAGACACCACGTAGATGGTAACCAGATGTCGTGAGAATCAAGAAAAATACATACATTACTATGATGAGGGGATATTTTAAGAACCCCCCTAAATTTATATGCATAGTAAATGGGAGAATCCCCATGATACATAGGAAAAATGGAAGACGATTTTATCAATAATATAATATGTATATATAATTTTTTAGGTGAATCTCTCACCAAATTATATTATCTCGTAAAATCATTACAATTTTTTCACTGATTATAAAATCTTGTAAGATATGGACGAATCTTTCACTAAATAATAGAGGATTTGTAAAGGGCTAACAAAGTTCATAATGAATATTTTTTGTAATGGCTTCAAGCCTTGTTAAGCACTCCATCAAGAACCAAAACAAGCATATTCATTATATGGAATATAAACATATTTCTCATGGAAAGTAAATTAGGTTTAGCACAGGTGTTAGGGATAAATCCTACATGTGACAATGTGTTGAACCCATAATGGGTATTTCTTGCAAAGGATATGAGCCTTGTTTTCTAAGCAATCCCCCGAGGACCAAAATATGTATATTCCTTATATGGAATATAAAGATATTTATCATGTATTGGTATACAAAGATATGAGAGAAGAGTGGGAAATGAGCCACAAGAAGTCCTTAGAAAATTGATAGGAAGAAGATATTTGAAAAAAATAAAAAAGGTAAAAAATGCAAAAATGGAGAAGAGATACAGGGGAAAAATGGTGAAACAACAAATTCATAATCCATGGGAGGAACAATGATTAGAGATGGTGAGGGAAGATGTTCCCTTAGCTGATCGAAATCTGGATCAAGGGAAAAAATTTGCTCAAAATTCAAAGTTCTCATAATTTCGCAAAACTAGAATGAAAATGATCGACCCATCTCCAGGAATCCAACACAACTCGTTTCATTGAAAACCGAGTTCGGATGAAGAAGTTATGACATGTTCATTTTCGTTCATAACAAGCAAAGTTTTTAAAAATTATTGCAGAATAGGTACAGGCTGATGACATGGCAGTCCAGTCAGCATGCAAGGAATCTTCTTGAGTTTTTATATAATGGGACTATGCCAAGTGTCACTGCAGGATTCGCTAGTTTGGTTTGTGAAGGTGAAATTTTCCCAATGTCCTTCTAAGGTTGAATTTGAATTTTTTTAATATGTGGGAGGACTGCCCAACCCGGGACTGCCACGTGTCCTCCCTGGTGGATGCCCTCTCCAAGGCTAGATTTGAATTTCATGATATTGCAAGGTTGGTTTATAACCTAAGGTCTTAACATTAGTGGGCATTTATATTCCAATGGTGGCATCGAATTATATGGGCACATTTATTTACTAACCTAAGTTTTTTTTGGTTATGTATTAATTTTGAGGTTGATTAATTAAATGGTGGCACATGCAACTATACTATAGTCCAACCTAAAGTCTGAATCCAATACATTTTTGGGTTATTTATATACGGTGGCAAATCAAACCATAGTCTGAGCATATGATATCATATTTCTATTGGGGCGTATTATACGGTGGAGCACAAATTGTATTATAGTCCAAAGTTTATGGATATAATTATTAAGGGTTGGAGCGCACATTTTAAACTCCTCGAAGTTCAAACCATAATCTGATATTTTTGGATTAATATATTATGGTGGGCAGTATTAAACATAATCCAAAGTTAGTTTGGTAAAGGTTTGGCAAAACGTGCATCGAGGGGCAAGGTCGGGGCTCGACCCTGTGACCTCCCCCACTCCACTCTCCATCTCTCACCAATGAGCCATCACCTTGTTCCCTGAAAATGAAGGCGCTAAAATTATATTTGAATGCAGTGCATTTCTCCGATGGTGGAATGGAGGGGGCCAGCCTCGTGGGCTAACCCTCCTCCCATTGTCTGTGCCACATGACCTTAACACAAGCGCCTGAACTAAGACGTGCTTAGTGCGTAGTTTATCCCTCCTAATCCGGAGTTAAATATAATTAACTCAGTTATAAGCCGGCGGAGTTTTTAGCAGGCGCACCAAATTCTGCGAATTCTCCAGAATTGTCGAAGCTAACTGGATACCTCTCCAGATTTAGAGGCAGAATTGAGGGGGAAATTAAATGAAGCCTATCTTGAGCACTTTTCGACCAATTTTGGCTCAGGAATAGTCATTACTAGTAGATTGGCAGCTCTAAATCCATTAGAAAAACTTGCAGAGACAAAGGATCAATTCTACAAAGCATTTTGTCACCCTGAAGAATTTTGAAGCCTAGGGCCACTACGAAGGAAGGTCGTGCCTAGATCAACTGAAGGCCAAATGTAGTGAATAAATAGTCATTTTTATATGAATTTGATGTTTTGAACACATTGGTTTAGTTTTCAGAGGCGTTGGAGCACTTCTGAAGGGGATTTTGTCACTTTGGATATTAAACAAGCCTATGGCCACCAAGATGGGAGTTCAAGCCTAGATCTGTTGGAAACCAAATTCAAGATTAAATAGTCATTTTTGGGGTATTTAAGTGCTATGAAGCCAATGGAGTAGTTTGAAAATACATTGGAGCAATACAGGTGCTTTTAATCATACATTTTAATCTTAATCCCAAGAGGGCCTAGCTAGTTGAATAAGGTCCATGGAGATGTAGCTCAGGAGGGGTGAACTATGTTATCATCCATCGTATTATGTGATTGTTGTGTGTTATATTTGTGCATTTCATTTGTAAAATCCAATTAAATCATAATTTTATCATCAAAGACACATAAAACCCTTCACAAGTGGTTAACTTGAGATGATCCTAATCATACATTTTTAATAATGATGAGGGAGCTAGCACAGTAATAACTAGTTTTCCAATATTCATATCATTGGCTTAGGGGTAACAAAGGAATACATTATAACTCATCCGGGTAAATTTTTGATACCCTTTAAACCAAGACCTTTTACTTCAGCCAATGTGTTAGAATTGCATTTAATCAAAATGTTAATGAACATAAATGAACATCTACATGTTGTAAAGAAGAGGAACGTAACAAGCATTAGCAACATACGATATTGATAACAAAGTTCGTCCAGGAGGGACTAGGTCTCCAGGCCTCGATGTCAAGATGGTGTAGGTCGCTACATTAAGTGCTAGAAATAGTGAAGATGTACAGGTGATTTCTCTGTCATACAAGGAAAATGACCTCACGCAGGAGTGGCTGGATCTCTCCATGATATGTTCCGCTACAGGAACTCTCCCTCTAAAAAAGGACTCCTATTAGCACGAAGATTTCTCATGGATGATGACTATGAGTATCCCGCTGAACATGGCAACAAAGGATCTCAATCTAACATACATGTGACAATGAGTATCCTGCTAACATGGAAACAAAGGGATCTAAAAAACATAACAAATCCATGTTAGAAATTACATCTCACATCAAGAACAAAAAAAGATCCCACATCAAACATAAACAGGGATCTATACAACACAATGCATCTCATAGCAAAGAGATAAAGAAGTACATTATCATACTGCATATACCTCACCTCAAGGAGATATATGAAGAAAAGGATGATAAACTGCTGGATCTGGTTGTACCATCACTCTCGTGGCGTCGAATATCCTGAAAATGACTGCTCACACATTGAATGCTGACACCTGCAACTTCACTTTGAAAAGCGGATGAAAAACATAAGGCTCAGATGGAAAATCGGATTGCATCGTTGAACTCGTGTCACCGAGAGGTGTAGGATCGACTGTTAATTTGTTGAATTCTAACACTGTCGAAATCTGGAACTCGGGGAATCTTTTAGATTCCCCCTAGATTCCTCAAAGATGCTGCTCCACAGGGAATTTGGAAATCTGCAACTCAAAAGGAAAATCTGTGTGCACCTTCATGCTCCCTGCGAAATTCTGCTTAAAATGCATATAAAGTTTATGTTGGAACACCTAATCCTCTATGGGTAGGTGTGGAATGCGAAAAGTCACAATGAAGTCCAAGTGACCTTGGAATGTGAAACCAAGAGTCACACCATTGTCGTATAAATGTACATCATGTATAATGGAAAAATAAGAAAGCCTCACGCTTATCCTTCATTGTGTGTTGTTTCTCTTGTGTGTGTGTGTTTATTCTTCTCATACACCATGTGTGTGTTTAACATGGTATCAGAGCTGAGAAGTCCATAACCAGCTCAACATTGAGTGAGCCATTTGTGTTTATGGCCTGTGCATATTTGCAAAAATTCTGATAATTTTTGCAGCACTCATAGATTGTTACAGCGGTCATTTTGCCGCATTCAGAAGAAGCAGCATTCAGAAATTTCGTCTTGGAGAAAAGCAGCACTGCGCATCTGAAGGTTTTCATTTTGATTTCTTCCTGCAATTTCTGCCTATTAAATTTCTACATTGAAGAGCTGCTGGAAAATAGAGTTTTAAATTTGGGTTCTGAAAGAAAAATTTCTGAGTTTTTCCATTGAAAATTTTTTGCAATTCTGGGTTTTTCTGCTGCTGGGCTATTGGAAAATTTTCTGAGTTTTATTGGTAATCTCTGCAATCTGCTGTTGTATTTCAGTACTTGAAATTTTTACTGTTTCCCTCATTTCTACAAATTTTTCCAGTTGTTTTAAAGTGGAATCTCTTCTCTGCTGTTCTTATATAAAAAAATAAATAAATAAAAAATAAAAAACAAAAAAAATAAAAAACAAAAAAAATTAATTTTTGGCCTTTCGACCCCCCTCTTTACTCCAGCAACCTGCAATTTTTTTACACCTGCAACACTACCCATTCTCACACTTATATCTCACCTCACGATCTACCCTTGCCCATGCAACTTGGCCTCTCGGCCTGCCCCAACTCTACACCACTCCACGCACGGCATTTAACAACCTACGCTACCCACGGCCCTACGCTCTCCCTCCTGCCATTCTTCCCAACCCCCTACGCGGCCCTCCACACACCCCTTACCCATTCGCTCATCCCATACGACTCCTAAACTCCGCTCCCACACCTCACAGCCTACGGCTACACGCTGCACTCACACTTTCACCGAAACTCGACCCCCTCTCCTCTCAACCCACTCCACTCCTCTCGGCCCCCGCGCCCCCTGCTCAAACCCCTACCCGACTCCCCAGCGCCTCTGCTCACACCGTCGGCTCTCTCAACCCGGCCCCCTCCCATTACTCAGAGCCCCTCTCCTACGCGGTCCCTCTCACACCCCGGCCGCCCTCTGCCCTAAGCTACGTCCTCTGCACACACCATACGCTATCCTACGCTCTACCCATTATGCCCTCACCCCATCGAACCCTCTTATGCCCTACCCACTAAGCTAACTCTGCTACTCCATCTCCAACGCCCGTGAACCCTTGCCCTCGAGCTACCCCCTCCCCTCCACAGCTGCTCGGCCTCTCTCATTTGTTCCAATTTTTAAAATTTTTAAATTCCCCTCTCCTATTAAAATATCAGCCTTTTACTTTTTATTCCAGCTTTTAAAAATTCTCTTTTATTACAATTAAAAATTTAAAAAAAAAAAGAAAAAAGAAAGGAAAAAAAAATTCTCTTAAGTTTGCCTCCCCCTCACATTTTTTAAATCCTCCTTAGTTTTCTTTCCCTTCTTGTTTTAAATAAATTCCCATAGCCTTTTTTAATTAATTCCTCTTTCTTCCATTTTTTAATTAATCTCTTTTTTAATTAATTTTTAATTTTAAAAAAAAAAAAAAACAGCAGAGAGAGAGAGGAAGAAGAGAATATGAACAGCAGAATTGAAGAAATGGCATGGACTATACATAGAGAAAATTGCAGCTTTGCATTGTGATTTGTGGCATTGACATAAGGGTGATTTTCTTAAAGAAGACAAGTTTGCCATCATTGAAAACAGCTCTTTGAAGAAAAAATTCAGTTGCCTTAAAGGCTTCTTGCACAAGTTGTTTTTGTTGCATATTGTATTGCATTGACATTGTATTGTGAGTAGACATTGCTTCTTCATAGTTGTAATCAAGACTTGAAGTGTAAAATTGAGTTGTTGGAAAAAATTGTTGATTGTCCTCCATCATTTGAGGAACACACTTTGTACTTTGAGATTTCCATAGTTGGAAATTCTTTGGAGTCATTTGTATTTGTTGTTGAATCACATTGTAAACGGGTGCATTTTTGGTTGAAGCCGACACCCTTTCATTTTTTGAGCCTAAGTTGTTGAAAATGGCTAAAATCAATGAGGCATTAGAGTTGTTGAATAACCTCATTCATTCAAATGTTGATGATATGATAAAAATGAGCAAGAATGCTCTTTGTAACATTCAAAGTTGTTTGCAAGATGCACATGAAAAGATTGAGTTTTTGCAGTTGGAATCTCAGCTCCAACAAGATGAACTTCAGCAAAAGAGTCACCATTCTGAACCTGTTTCTGTTCAGAAGATTGTGAAGGACTCTCATCAGAAGAAAGAAGACAAAGTTGCAGATGATTCACATTCAGTTCCTTGCACTAGAGCAGATGTACATGCAGATGCAGCAGCTCAGCCTGCACTTCTCAAGCCCATCATCAGACCTTGGGAAGAGCTTGTCCACAACAAGCACAGAACTGGTCTTGGATATGACAAGGATGTGTCCTTTCATATTCCATACTACACCAAGCCCATCATATTTCAGAGTGTCGGATTCCTGTATGACAGTTCACCTGCAGCTGTTCCAGATCCTGTTCCACTTCCACAACAACAGATCGTAAAATGCCAACACTGTGATCGAGTTGGCCATATGAAAGATCACTGTTTTGATCTTCATCCATGCAAGCACTGTGGTCGGCACACTCATTCTTCAGACAGATGCTTCAGACACAAGCCTCTTGCAAGAACCAAGATTCATCTTGGATGGATCGCTTCTTGGCAATGGGCATCAGCAGCCAAGAAGATGTTTACGACACATGTTAGAACTTGTTCACGGATATTGAACAAACTTGCAGTTGAGTTTTCACCATCATCTCACCTTGTCCCTGATAGGGGGGAAAATGGTGGTCATGTACAAGCTTCGACGACAGATCAAGCGAGCCTGAGCCACAATCTCTCATTCCATGTTCAGAGTTGTAGCCAGCAGTTCAAGCGAGCCTAAGCCACAATTCGTCATTCCAGATTCAGAGATGTAGCCAGAGACACGGATGCCCATGAGCATGCCTTCGGTTGGTGGACAACCTTAAACCATCATTTTTGGTTGGTGGATAACCTAAAACCACCACAGGTAGTAGACCTCCCTTCTTTTAGGTCGAAGGTCTCCCTTTCATATATGAGGAACACTTCCTCTAGCAGAAGCCTTCAGCTTCTTGCCAGCATTGGTTGAGTTCCAGGAAATGCTTCAAGCATTCCAGAGTTGTTGGTAATCCTAAAACCATCACAGGTAGTAGAACTCCCTTCTTTTAGGTTGAAGGTCTCCCTTTTTTATGAGGGACAATTCCTCTAGCAGAAGCTTTCAGCTTCTTGCCAGTTTTGGAAGAGTTCCGGGAACTGCAACAAGTATTGCGTTCCAGTGTTGGTGGTCATCCTTAAACCACCTCTTTTTTCCAACATTTCAGAGAGTTGATTCATCCCAAGTGCTGCTATGTATACTTTGCAAATTTGTATTACAACTCTCTTCTTGGACTCACACATACCCCTTTGGATTAAGGGGGGATGTTGGAACACCTAATCCTCTATCGGTAGGTGTGGAATGCGAAAAGTCACAATGGAGTCCAAGTGACCTTGGAATGTGAAACCAAGAGTCACACCATTGTACTATAAATGTACATCATGTATAATGGAAAAATAAGAAAGCCGCACGCTTATCCTTCATTGTGTGTTGTTTCTCTTGTGTGTGTGTGTTTATTCTTCTCATACAAAATGTGTGTGTTTAACACGGTGTTTAATAGTTTAATACATTATGAAAATTTTACCTCCTTGGGATCAAAATATTCCCTTGGCATCAAACAGGAATCTGTCTCGAAATCTGTGCCTTCTCCTACCTCGAATTGTGTGCTCCAACCTGCTTGGGCGCACTGGTGAAAAGTCGAGTTTAAATTAAAAAAAATGAAGGAAAACTCCCCAAAGGAGTTGTTGTGGCACATTGGTTAAGTTCAGAATTTGTTGAGGAGAGGTTGGGGGGTCAAATCCCGACCCTCCTAAAATGGGAGCATTATTTTTCTTTTTAAAAAACTGCTACATTTAAAAATGGCGTTGGGGGGGCGGGGGGGGGGGGGTGCGGTCAGGCCCGCATTGGGCAGTCTGCCCCATAAGCTCCGTCGGCGTACCATGCAAGGTGGCGTGCTAAGGATATTGTTTTGCGTATATAGATGGTGGTTAACATTTGGGGCCGCCGATGGTGGCAGGCTGGCCCACGTGGCTGGCGCGGGTTTGATACCCGCTGAGCTCCATTGAATAGTGTCGGGGGTAGGGCTAGGTCCACTGGAGGTGGCATGCCCTCCCATTTGTTTGTTTTTTGGTGGTGTATGTGGACAAAGGGTGCGGCGAGGGTCACGGCCCGCTACCCCATATTAATTTAAATTGATATACGGTGGTTGGTGGGGGGCGGGGGTCATGGCCCGCCCCTCCAAATTTAATTTTTTTGTTATTAAATAACTAACCCTCCATTTTTGAAATCTAGTTTTTTAGGTGTTAGAGGAAATTTTAAGTGTCCCATGATTTCGCTCGAAATCCGGCCGGAGCTGGCCAGAATCTAGTGGTCGGGTTTCTTCCAAATTGTGTCTCCCTTAACCTTCCAAGTCTTCCAAGTTAACCCAAACTTTGAATGCCTCTAACTTTTGCATACAAGCTCAATCTGAAAAAATGTTTGCACTGTTACGATCAATACGATGAGATATTCAACTTGAACCTAGTTTGAGAGTAATCCGAACAATTTGACTTTTGAGCTTCCATAAGCACTCTTTGTCGTGTGTGTGTCCCTAGAGCCACCTGGACCAATCCTCCCCACTGAGGAGATTTTGGTCCTCCAAAAGCATCAACAATAATCTGCAACTACTGTGTACGATGTCTGCACCACAAGTGTCCCAAAAAGGACACCCTTCCATCTCCTTCACCTTTGTTCTTCGGAGCCTTAAGTGATGCGCCGACACCTGCATCCTTTGCAAACCTATAGTACAATCTCTTGCAAATTATATGCTCAAAATACGACCAACTGTGACCCTAACATTTCCATACTTGCCACGAGTTTATAACACATACTCGGTTGTCAAGCTTCAACAAAATGGAAACCACACCCCAGCTATCATTACAAGACAAAACATCATTATCGCATTTCGAAGTGATGGAAAACACATCATCACTTTTACATAAAATAAATGCATCACACGACTTATAAAACAAGGCCAAAATATCATTGTTGCTTAACAAGCGATGGAAAATACATCATCACTCTTACAGTTAAAAATGCAACATATGATTTACAAAGAAGGCCATGACACACTACCACATCTAGAAAAACCATCTCTCACTTATCAAAGTGAACAGATCACCTCCCTGTGGCACATTTTCTTGTCGAACATCTGTTTCAATTGGTTCATGCACCGACGCTTCATTCTTAAGGTGTTGTTTTGGATGGAGCCTCGAACACATGGCTCTTTGATGGCCACTTTGGTTGTAATGGCTGCAAAAGGTCTTCTTCCTCCAGACCTGCTTAACCAATTTCTTTCCTTGTTGTGGAGAAGGCCTTTCACACCTTATCCTCCTTTGTGCTGCCATTCTTTTCCAAATTAGAAATGACATGGTTATGTAAACCACAAAAATGACAAGTTTCCTTATGCCATGATTTACGTCCATGATTGGAAACATTCTTATAATCAAAATGAACTCTGGAATAGTGAGACTTGTTATACCTTTCCTGGTGGTCTCTGGTGTGATCATGGTGATGAGAGCTTGTCTCAGCCTTCTCTCTGCAATGGGCGCTGCCAAAAGATGATGGTGAAGTGTTCCCATCATTCTCTCTCCTCCACAGTTTCCACAATGTCGTGGAGGATTCAGACGCCTTTGAACATTCCCCTCTAGTGTATCCTTGACCTGCATAGCGAGGTCTCTGTACAACCTCCAATGGATGAATTGTGCCTTGGCCATGAATGCCAATTCCTCCTCCTTTGTAACCCATCTTGGCAAGGAGTCTCATGCCAGTTCCTATAATGGGGATCTCCACATTTCCAACAGAAATAATAACATGTGGGGATGAAACTGAAGAATGTCACAACTGTTTACCTCAGATGTCGATTTGGAAACATGTGAAGAGGACTTCTCTGAGCCTTCGTTTCACTTCACTTCCTCCAAGGTGTCTGTCACGGCTTGTAGCTGAAGCTGAAATTGTTGCTTATCCTTCTTCTCGTTTAGTAGTAGGGTCTTTAATGCATCATGATCTACTTAAAGTCTTTCGTCATTGTGATTCAATTCTTCCAACGCCTCTGTCGTGGCTTGCAACTGAAGTTTCAATCGATGTTTGTCCTCCTTCTCCTCTTTTAGAAGTGTTTTTAACTTAGTGTTATCTGCTGCTTGTTTCTCATAAGCTTCATAAAACATGTCTGCTTTCTCAGACACCCTGAGCATGGTCTCGTACATGTCTTTGACATCCTCCATCATTGCACGTTTAATGGTTCACGCTTGCAATCCAAATCAGCAAGAAGACCACTCTTATACCACTTGATCCGGGTAAATTTTCGATACTCTTTAAACCAAAACCTTTTACTTCGACTGATGTGTTAGAATCACATTTAATAAAAACGTTAATGAACATAAATGAACATCTGCATGCTATAAAGAAGAGGAACATAACAAGCATTAGCAACATACGATATTGGTAATGGAGTTCGTCCAGGAGGGACTACGTCTCCGGGCCTTGGTGTCAAGATGGTGTAGGCCCCTCCATTAAGTTATGGAAATAGTGAAGATGTACATGGATGGTTTTTTCTCTGCCATACAGGGAAAATTCCCTAACGCGGAAGTGGCTTGATCTCTCCACAAGATGTTTTGCTATAGGAACTCTCACTGTAAAAAATGACTCCTATCAACATGACAATTTCTCATGGATGACGACTATGAGTATCCTACCAAACATGGAAACAAAGGGATCTCAATTAAAAATACATGTGACAATGAGTATCCTGGAAACATGGCAACAAAGGGTTCTCCGCAACATAAAAAATCCATGATAGAAATTACATCTTGCATCAAGAACAAAACAAGATCACACATCAAACATCAACATGGATCTATACATCACAATGCATCTCATAGCAAAGAGACAAATAAGTACATGATCATACCGTATATACCTCACATCAAGGAGATATTTGAAGAAAATAATGATAAACTGTTAGATCTGGTTGTAGCATCACTCTCGTGGCGTCGAATATCCTGAAAATGATTGTTCACACATTGAATGCTAACACCTGCAACTTCACTTTGAAAAGTGACCGAAAAACATAAGGCTCAGATGGAAAATATAACTGCACCATTGAACTCGTGTTGCTGAGAGATGTAGGATTGACTGTCAATTTTCTGAATTTTGACACTATCGAAATCTGGGCCTCAGGGAATCTTTTGGATTCGCCCTGGATTCCTCAAATATGCTGCTCCACAGGGAATTTGGAAATCTAGAACTTAAAAGGCATATTTGGGTGCACCATCGCACTCCCTTTGAAATTTTGGCTAAAATTAATATAAAGTTTAATACATTCTGAAAATTTCACCTCCCTAGGATCAAAATATTCCCTTGGCATCAAACAGGAATCTGTGTCAAAATACATGCCTACTCTTGCCTCTAACTGCGTGCTCAAAATTGCCTGGGCGCACTAGTGAAAAGTCAAGTTTAAATAAAAAATGAAGTCAGACTCCCCAAAGGAGTCGTTGTGGCACATTAGTTAAGTTTGGAATTTGTTGAGGAGAGGTCGAGGGGTCAAATCCCGACCCTCCTAAAATGGGTGCTTTATTTTTCTTTTTAAAAAACTGTCACATTTAAAAATAGCATTTTGGGGGGGGGGGGGGGTGGTGGGGGCAGTCGGGCCTGCATTGGACGGCCCACCCTGTAATCTTTGCCGACGTACCATGCAAGGTGGCGTGGTAAGGGTTTTGTTTTGCGTATATAAATGGTGGTTAACATTTGGACCCGCCGCATGGTGGCGGGCCGACCCACGTGGTCGGCGTGGGTTCCATACCCGCCGACCCCCATTTAATGGTGTCGAGGGTAGGGTTGGGTCCACCGTTGGTGCCACGCCCTCCCATTTTTTTGTTGTTTGGCGGCGTATGTGGACGGAGGGTGCGGTGGGGGTCATGGCCTACCGCCCCATATTTAATTTGAATTGATATATGGTGGTTGGGGGGGGTGATTAAATAAACAACCCTCCATTGTTGAAAACCAGTTTTTTAGGCATTAGAGGAAATTTTAAGTGTCCCACAATTTCTCCTGAAATCCAAACAGCGCTGACTGGAATCCGGTGGCTGGGTTTCTTCCAAATTGTGTCTCCCTTAACCTGCCAAGTCATCCAGGTCAACCCAAAACTTTGACTGCCTCTAAATTTCGCATACAAGTTCAGTTTCACGAACCGTTTGCACCATTACGATCAGGACAATGAGATATTCAACTTGAACCTGGTTCGAGAGAAATCCAAACACTTTGAGTTTTGAGCTTCCATAAGCCCTCTTTGTCGTGTGTGTGTCCCTCGAGCCACCTCGATCAATAACTCTCACTTATGCAAGTGTATTTAAATAAACATTAAGCTCTATGTAAGTCATGAGAGGGAGGAAATATGGGAAAAAAATGCAGGAACACGAATCTAAATGGAACAAAGCATTGTGATTACAATCCTTTCTCACCGATTTTGGCTACTTCCTTTGAGCCCTATTAAAAAATTAAGTATGATCTATCTATGTATCTTGTTATCTATTTAGTTTGTAAAACGATTTCCAACTAGTGAGTATTGGAGATATAATTCTCTCATTTTTTTTGTGGAAATTGTACAGATATAGCTACAATCCCCTAATTTTAGTTCAAACAATGGCCATTAGTGTGAGAAAATATTTTTGAGGTTTGCACCTTGCCTTTTTTATCCCTATCGATGTTTAATAATTCCAAGGATAAGATGGATTTATGTTATTTTATTGTTTCTTAAAATTTAAATATAGAAATTGAAATAAATATGATGTGATTTCACTTTTATTTTGTGTTGAAGTATTTGAATAAATAAGACATCAGGTCTTTTTTTTTCATTTTATTTTATTAGTGACACAACCACACATCGGGATCTCCCCCACCCTAGGCTATCAAACACCTTACTTCCGATGGCGCAAATAATAAATATGGCATGAGAAAGTTTTGGTTCTTATTCGTTTTGAACTTGGAGGTAGGTTACAGTTAATAAACAAACATTCAAGCTCTTCTAGTTGATTATTTGTCTTTCATAAACATATATCCTTGTTATAACACCATTTGGTTACTTTTTAAGTAACCATAAAGACTCTAACTAATTTCTATGTGAAATGAACTATCCAAAGGTCAATGATAGGAATATTATTTTAAGCTATATATACCCTTCAACGATTTAGGTCTTTTAAGCTCAATATAAAATTTGTATATGTTTCATTAATTTGATCTTTTGCTCCCAATATTCCATCCCTCCACTTGACATACATCAACAATCTCCTTTGTGTTTTTATATAGTTAGGTGTTTTTGCTTCAACCTATATAGCTAATTTTGTATTTTAAGGATATGTCTTCTTTCCAGGTACATTTTTATTGTGGTCTTAATGTATTTCAGAATCTTCAACTAAACAAGTTAGTTTACTCTATTTCAACAAGATAAGGTGTTCGCCACTAAATATTTGGGTCCTCTCAGTTACTTTCTTGGCCTTGAAGCTTCGCCAACTGCAGATGGTCTCTTTCTTAGTCAGCTGAAATATGCACGGGATATTCTTACTCGCGCTCAGTTACTTGACAGTAAACATGTCCATACTCCCATGGTTGTCTCCCAACATTTGTCTGTTGATGGCCCTTTGTTTTATGATCCCACTCTTTACAGGTCTCTCGTTGGAGCACTACAATACTTGACCATCACGCGCCCAGACATTTCTCATGCTGTCAACTCTGTAACTCTTGTTATCTTAACAAGTTAAGTTAACTCTAAGTTAAGTTAACCTTATCTTGTTGACTCTATTAAGTTTACCATGGAAATAGAAGTTGATGATAGCCTTTATTGATGTTCTAGTCTCTTGGAAGGATGATGGTTCTTTTTCTCTCCAGGTCTTCCAGAAGAAAAACCACACCGAGCAGTATCTTCACGCTAGTTCTCATCATTTTCCTGCCCAGAAGGTTGGTGTTCTCAATGCATTCGCCACTAGAGCTCTTAGGGTTTCTGATGAGGATCACTTGGAGAAAGAGAAATCCCATCTACTTAGAGTCTTTGAGATGAATGGTTATAATAAGAATCAAGGTCTTAGGGCTTTCATGAATGCTAGCAGAGGGCCTAAACCTAAGAAAGATCTTGGTGAATTAGTGGGTAAGGTCCAATTACCAATTATTCATGGCACTATAGACAAAATTTCTCTGATTTTGAGAAATCATTTGATCTCATCTACCTTTAGACCTTTGAACACCATTCATAGTTCCCTCAAGTCTGTTAAGGACTCGTTGGACCCCAAAAGCATGAAAGGTGTCTATTTGATACCTTGTTCGTGTGGGGTTCCCTACATTGGAGAAACTAGGCGCTCAATTAGTAAGAGGTTACAAGAACATGTGGTAGATTTAATGCACTGTAGGACTAAATCCTCTGCTCTTGCTGAGTATGTTGGAAAGACGAATCATCAGATTTTCTTAGAGGAGTCCAGGGTTATAGCAAGGGTGGAGCATTTCCATCACCATAAATTCCGGGAAGCTGTTGAAATTGAGAAAAGGTCGTGTACTCTGAATAGGGATGACGGATGGAAAATTAGTATTTGTTGGATTCCGTCTCTAATCTCTTAGGAGTGCCCCCTTTTTCCTTGGTCTGTGGTGTGTGTCTATCTGGTTCCTTTTTTTTTTTTTGTGGTTTATTGTTATCTTATGTTTTTAAATATTTTTTTATTATATTTTTTTAGGATTATTATTTATTTTTATTATTTTGATTTTATTATTATTATTATTATTATTTTCTAAGTAAGCTTAATTCTATTAACAGAGGAGTAAAATTACATAGTGACCGCAGTCAAGACACCTGCTCCGGAAAGAAGTAGAGATAGCAGGAGAAACATAAGAGGAGACTGCCCTGTAACAGGGAAACCAGTCTGACAGTTTGGCAAAACCCACGCAGGGGAGCTTAAAGTCCAAAATGAACAAAACAAACCGAAATTCCACTTAACCGAGTTAACAGACACCAGCTCAATAGAATGAGCCGCAGATTTAGAGAAAAACACCACAGAATACTGACTATTCATCAATATTTTCTGCCACGATGTGGCACCAACCTGAAGCACGTAGGTCCAAGGCTAAAGCTTCTTCTGAGACTGATGGGCCAAGGTCAGCCTGCGCCATCTCCACCTCCGAGATGCTACATTTTGGAGCTTCCAAAGGCTTCCTTGCCGCACTCTCAACCCCATCATGAGGGAACAAAGTTTGGGCGAATTCCACACCTGTGTCCGTCGCGGGAGAAGTAGTGTCCTCCAATTGGGCGGTCTCATGAAAAAATACTGTGAAGATGGTCATGATTCTCGAGCAATTCATAGCACTATTGAAGATGAACCGAGTAGAACCAGTGGTGGGAGGAGGAACAGAATCAGGAGGACAGGGAGTGTGGGAGCCCCTGTGACGAGAATCTAAAGTACTCCATCTCCCACTGCGTGTACGAGGATAGTGGCTGCCCACACGAACTCTCGAAGTAGCAGGCGAAGCATAGGACGGGCTAGAGGGTCGGGTGGAGGAGCGACCCTTGTTGCCACCTCTGCAGCTTCTCATTCTGTGTCTCAACCTCGGCATATTGGAACCAAGAGTAGGAGGAGCGAACACAAATGCTAGATTGTCCAAATGCGGCAGGGGGCCCAAGGCACTTGCGAACAGAGTCGAAATCTCCCTCAACGCCCTTGCAGTAGGACCACAACCAGTCTTCCAACGCCCATTCCTCTCTCCGTCACATTCAATAAGCTGCAAAGTAGAACAGACATCCACCAGCGGGTAAACAATTTTGAAACCATAAACATAATTGAGAAGGGGCCGGTGTGACCGCCTAAGAGGCAAGGATAAATGAACGCCAAGCTGCCCTTTATCATTCCTGCACCTGCTACGAGGATCCTCCGTTCGATCATGAGCATTGAAGAGAGGTGAGTGCTCCAGCATGCGGAGGCATGCAAGGTCAGAACCCTGCACGATAGTCATAATGCGGAAGGCCGAACCTCTAGACCACAATCCTGTGAACTGTGCGGGTTGTAAATGCTGAGATACGTTGGGCGGCTGCGTATTTACCTTCTCGTCCGGGGTGGGCAGGTGTCGACCCGCTTCATCACACCCCTGTCCCATCCTTCTAGTCATTTGTTTGATCACCCGCATCCGGGGTATTATTATTATTATTATTATTTTATATATATTTTTTATTTATATATTTTTTATTTATTTATATTTTATTTATATTTATTTGTTTTTTTTTTAATTTTTAATTTCAATTTTTATTAATTTATTTCTATTTTTATTTTCATATATATATTTATTTTATATTTCTATTTCTTTTTCTATTTTAATTTATTACTCTAACTTTCACCACTCTTAATTTTAATATTAAATTTTATTTATATTAATTTTTATTTTTATAATGTTATAATACATGGTTAATTTTAATATTAGATTTTATTTATATTAATATTTTATTTTTATAATGTTATAATACCGGGTAAGTGACTGTTGCATGTCAACACTATTTATATTTAACTATTATGATGAGCACAAGTAGCAAAGTTAAGATGATAAAGTTCACTGCCTAGTGAGCAAAAATTATGAATTATGTATAAATATATATATATAGACATTAAAAAAAAAAAAAATACCATGACAAAAATGTGAATCCCATATCTCTAAGACAACTATTTTAGTTATAACCTGACGTGGATCCACTAATTACAAATATGGTGCAATGTCTATAATACATCCGAGATCCATGCGAACGGGTTATAGTGAGTGACCTATAAACCCTTCATTATCGTGTGTTCACTGTGTTAATATTCACAATATAAATAGGAATTAACTGAAAAATATATAAAATTCTATCAAATTCAACCATATTATTATAAGTTCTTATAAGTGTTGTGTCAACTATATTCATAACAATTATCCTTTATTTTTCATCAATGTTATCAATAAATCTAACGGTAATAGCGTTCAATTGCTTCTCATTCAATCAACAAGGTGATATTTTTTAAGGTGGTAAGTAGTAATGTTATCACTAAATCTAATGGTAATAGCGTTCAATTGTTTCTCATTCAATCAAGAAGGTGGTAATTTTTTAGGGTGGTAAGTAGTAGAGAGATAAAATAGCTAAATGGTTTGGCACCCATACGATATAAAACTCAACAAATTGATCTGCGCACCAAGCTTGAATCCATTCACATGTTGATAGACATAATCAAATAACAATTAAGAAGATTAATATTTGGTTATTTAAAAAATTTTTAGAATTTATTAATAAAAAGAAATGCTCAAAGTTAAAACTCTAGATTTTGCAGAATGGTCAAAAGTATTCGAATGAACTCAAATCCTGATCATCACTTAATAATACAATGAAAATTGTGAAACCCTAAAAAAATGTGGTTGATATAAGTGTTTTCTGAGTTTCTTCTGTAAGGGACCACCTAGCCCTCAGTATTTCGTATAGCTAGTTGACATATATGGGTACTTCGGCCTTCATTCTAGTTCTCTGTCTAATAATTTTCTTCGGGCATCCCATTTGGAGATCATATCTCTCGACAACGGGAAGGTGATATTAATTTAATACAAGTTAATATATCCTCTACAAATATATAAGTCATGTTTCCTACATTTACTGATTAAGATTTTCAACATTGGCATTTCAGCCCTTGGACATTTACATGCCCCTGATTTTGCTTGACCAAGCCATCATCTCTCGTTCGCGGTGAATCTCCTCGCAATTGATGGCACTGGTCACCTATTTTTCAAGCTTTTACCAAATCCTTGAAGTCTAAGTAATGCATTACATCCTTTATGGTTGGACTGCTTTTTGAAAGAAAGTTTAATGTTAATGGGTCAGACTAAATAGCGAAATATTTTTTGAACATAGATACAAACCTTTTATTAACTATCGAACCCAGAAAATCTCACTTAAATGAGTATTCCACGTGCTACAGTTGGAATTTTTGAGTATTCCAAAATACACAGAGGAATAAAAATAATGCCGCCTCTCAATGTAGAGATTAAAAAAAACTTGCTGGACAGAGATGGCACACAAACAACTTCTATTTCATTAAAAATAAAAACACTATTACAAACTAATATTCTTCCTCTTTCACAGGGATTACAACATGAAACTGCTTCACACGAAGTATTCTTCAAAAACTTCTCTCTCTCACATATAATAAAAATGCACATACAGTGCTTCACACTTCTCTTCTGCCTTTTCTGGCTTTTTCAATAATACACAGTGCTTACCATTTATTTTTATTTTTTGCAAATACACACTCTCACTATGTTTCACTTAGGCTTTTTTTTTTTTCTGCCTTCAGCAAAAATTACAATTTTCTACACTCTATTTTCATACAGAGTCACCTTTTAAAAAAAAATACATAGCCACCTTTTGTTTTAGCCTTCGAGCCCCTTTCAATACAATTGACCTTTAAAACTATTATTGTGTTATTATATATATAACAAAACTAAAAGTTATATATATTATAAATTTTGAAAATTTTATAATATATATATAAAAACCTTTATATATATTTTTTAAAAATTCAAAGCACATGCTCTGGCATAAAAAAAAAATTAAACCACAAAGTAAACTTAACCCAAAGTTTTGACATTTGTTGCGGACTTCAAAAACATGGAATTAAATTCCATTGTATAAATTTTGCGCATACCAATTCCTCCTGCTGACGTCACGTCCCAAATCCACGCAATCGTGATTTGATTGGTCAGTGGTGGGACCCCTAGACTTCAAAACAAAAACTAAATTCTATTTGATGAAATTATGACATACGAAAAATTTCTTGTGACATCACCCTAAAACCTGCGCGATAAAATCTGATTGGTCCACGCGTCCTGTTGACTTGGAAAATTCAAACTTCAAATGAACGACGTGGTTGGTGTGTTGTTTTAAATGTTGGTCGGTGTGTAGGTTTATGGCACAGCACAGAGAGATTTAGACTGCTGATTGTGTGGTCAGTGAACCACGATCCTTCAATGCAACTATAGGAAAAAATGGCTACGGCCATTAACATCAACAAACAAAAAAATTAACTTTGCAGGCTTGTTAAATCAATGTTAAATACACATTGGAGTTCACTTCAACACAAAATTCTGCCCTTGCAACCTTCGTCCTTCTACACAGTTGCACTACAGCAGTTGGATTTAAAAATTCAACACTCCCCCTTAAATTCAACTGCTGGGTTTTCTTCCACACCCAAACATTTCCTCAGATCATTAAAACATTTTTGCCCCAATGGTTTCGTCAAAATGTCTGCAAACTCCTCTTCTGTTCTGTAATGTTGCAAAATAATTTTACCATTGTTCACTTTCTCTCTGATGTAGTGATAATTGGCATCAATGTGTTTCGTTCTTTTGTGAAACATTGAATTCTTTGAGAATGTTATAGCTGAGCTATTGTCACAATAAATTGTTGTGCCTTTTACCTGTTCTTGAGACAAGATCATCAACATTATTCTCATCCAAACCGCTTAACATGCTGCTGCTATAGCTGCCACATACTCTTCCTCTGCTGTAGATAAAGCCACAATTGGTTGTTTCTTAGAAGCCCATGCAATGGATCCTGAACCCATATGAAAAACATAACCAGACATACTTTTCCAATCATCTATACTTCCAGCCCAATCACTGTCAGTATATCCAATCAATTCAGAATTTTCTGAAGTGTTATATAAAATTCCATACCTCTTTTTTCCTTTCACATACCTCAGAATTCTTTTTGCTGCTTGCTAATATGTCTCCCTTGGTCGTTCCATAAATCTGGAATTAAACTCACAGCATGCATAATATCTAGCCTAGTTGTAGTCAAATACATGAGGCTGCCAACTATGCTATTGTACAAAATCAAATCAAAATCCTTGCTGCTGTCCTTTTTTCTTAACTTCAACCCATCACTGTAGGAGTAATTGTTGCCTTGCAATCCCGCATATTAAATATTTCTAAAACTTCATTTACATATTTGGCTTGAGAGATAAAAATCTTATTTTCATTTTTCTCTACTTCTATTCCTAAGAAGTATTATAGCAATCCCATATCAGTCATCTCAAATTCATCCTTCAGGACTGATTTAAAATTCTCAATGAGGTAAGAATCATTAGCTGTGAATATCACATCATCAACATATAAAAAAACAATCAGCATCTTACCATCCTTGTCTTTGATGTATAATGTGGGTTCACCTTCACATTTCTCAAAACCATTTTCGAGTAGATAGGCATCTATCCTATTGTACCATGCTCTTGGTGCTTGTTTCAGCCCATATAGAGATTTTTTCAATCTGCAAACTTTGTGCTCTTGGCCTTCT
Organism: Pinus albicaulis; assembly: GCA_034641835.2. Classification (NCBI taxonomy): domain Eukaryota; kingdom Viridiplantae; phylum Streptophyta; class Pinopsida; order Pinales; family Pinaceae; genus Pinus; species Pinus albicaulis. Next base: position 1,128,912,190 of record CM076574.1, read on the forward strand.
TTCTCATAGCCCAGAGGTTGTTCAACATAAACCTCTTCCATCAATACTCCATTTAGGAATGTTGATTTCACAACCATTTGGTAAACCTTCCACTTGTGTTGTGCTGCTGCTATGGACAACACTGCTCTTACTGTTTCCATTCTTGCGACTGGTGCAAACGTTTCCTCATAGTCTCTTCCTTGTTTCTTCTTCTAGCCTTTAACAACAAGTTTGGCCTTGTGCTTTTCAATCTTACCTTCAGCATTGCTCTTGGTCTTATAGACCTATTTCACTCCAATAACTTCTTTTCCTTTTGGGAGATCAACTAATTCTCATGTTTTATTTTTTTCTCTGGCATTCATTTCTTCATCCATAGCATCTATCCATTTCTTATCTTTTATAAATTCTTCAAAATGAATAGGATATTCTACATGGAAATACAATGCAAATAAAGAGTTCATACCTTCATTTGTTGCCTCTTGCTCATAAATATCATTCAAATTTCTGAGTTTGGTTCGTCTTCCACTTGGTGTACTTGTGCTTGTAGAAGCACTCAAAACTACTCCCACTGGTGTGCTTAGAAAAGCACTGCTATCGCTTCTCAAGGGCATTCTTGTTCCTGCTTGTGGTGTCCCTTGATGTCCTTGTGTTGGTGCTGGTGGTTCTGCTAATGAGGGACGTATATTAGCCATCTCTTTCTCATTATCATCATGAGACAAACAACTCTTCACATTGACTGTTTTCTCAATGATTCCATCCCAAGCTTCTTCTTCAATGAACTGCACATCTCTGCTTATAAAAAAATTCTTGGTGGATGGGTTGTACAACCTGTATGCCTTGGATTCTTCAATGTATCCAATAAATATGCACTCCTTCCCCTTACTATCCAACTTATTCCTCAGTTGATCTGGAATGTGTGCATAAGCCACACAACCAAAATATATCATGTGAGTGACACGTTATTTTATTCCACTCCATTCTTTTTCAGCCCAATATTCATTTGGAAAATGTTTTTCCTTCAACAAAATTCTTATCATATCCATGATGGTCCTATTTTTCCTTTCAGCAACTCCATTTTTTTGCGGTGTGTACCTTGCTGTAAATTGCTTATGAATCCCATTTTCTCTACAAAAAAGCAGAAATTCTTTTGAGATATTATCACTTCCTCTATCAGTCCTTAAAATTTTTATATGCCGGCCACTTTGTTTCTCTACAAGAGCCTTAAAGTGGTAGAATTTCTCAAACACTTCAATTTTATATTTCAAGAAATACACCCAAGTGTTTCTTGTTTAATCATCAATAAAAGTCAGCATATAGTGACCGCTTGCTAGTGATGGTGTTTGCATTGGTCACACAAATCTTAATGGAAAATTTCTAATGGTTCCTTTTCCCTTATGCTCTTTCCCGATGGAAAGCTTTCTCTGTGTTGTTTGCCCAAGATGCAGCCGTCACATAGGCTGTCTGGTTTCTCAATCAATGGTAATCCTTTTATCATTCTTTTCCTATGCAACAAATTCAGACCTCTAAAGTTGAGATATCCAAATATAAAATGCCATAACCATTTTTCATCCTTTGCTTCTCTTTGGAATGTCTCTTTTGTCACTGCTGCCATTTCAGCTCCTTTCTTCAAATCTGCTCTCATCTTGAGAGGGAACATTCTGTTCCTTGTCATCTTCACTTGTGTAATGCATTGTTGCTTGATGGTTTATCCATGATGGTGCAAATATCATCTTCAAAGAAAACATTGTACCCCTTTTGAACGAGTTTTCCAATGCTCAAGAGATTACACTTCATACCAGGAACATAAAAAACATCTGATAGGATCTTCCTTCTCCTTTATTTGTAAAAACACTTACTCTACCTTTTCCCATGACAAAGACCTTACTATCTGTCCCCAATGTTACTTGAGACTTTACATTTTCATATAACATGGAAAACATGGAAATTTTTCTAGTCATATGGTTGCTACATCCTGAATCTAGAAACCATATATCTTCATTCTTTTCTTCAGCCATATTACATGCTAAAAACAACTTCTCTTCACTGATATTTTCCTTAGAAAAATTAGCATTGAGTATATTACCCATGTCACTATGTTTCTTCCTACATTTATTTGCAAAATTCCCATACTTCTTACAGTAATGACATTGGACTTGGGATTTATCATACCTTTGTCCATGTTCTCGATTTTGTCTACCTCGCTAGCTGCTGCCTTGGCCTTGGTTTTAATTTTGATTACTGCCCCTTCCATGAGTATTTTCAGGGTTGTTTCTTCCTCCTCTGTTTTGGCTTCTGCCTCTTCCTCTTCCTGTATATTTTCCTCTGCTTTGACCTCTTCCTCTTCCAAAGGACATTTGGGTCTTGAAGGCATCCTCCAAAGATGAGTTTGATGTTCTTCCTAATATTTTTTCATGAGTCATCAATGATGCATGAAGCTCATCAACAATAAACTTTGAGAGATCCTTTGTCTCTTCAATGGTTGTGACTATCACATCAAACCTTGAGGGTAAGCTCCTCAATACTTTCTCCACTATCCTTATTTCTTCAAGTGCCTCTCCGTGAGACCTTATCTGGGTAATCAACGCAATCACATGTGTGAAGAATGATTCTATGTTATCAGAGTCTTTCATACAGAGAGTTTCAAAGTCTCTCCTCAGCAATTGTAGCTTTGTTATCTTCACCTTCTGCATACATTGATAGGCATTCTCGAGGGTATCCCATGCATCCTTGGACCTCTTAGCTATTTCTATCCTTGGAAGCACACTTTCATGCACTTCTTGATAGAGATAGAAGATGGATTTTGAGTACTTCTTCCTATTTATCTTCAACAAATCCTTCTCTTCCTATGTTAAGGCATTAAAAGCATTTTCATCTGTTGGTTCTTCAAAACCATCTTCAACAAACTCCCATAAATCTTGAGAGGCAAACAGGGCTCTCATTGTGATTGCCCAATAGTCATATTTCTTCCCATTAAACTATGGGAGTTGAATATTTCCAATACTCATGCTTGTCCTGGCTCCTACCATGGCTAGCACACTGAACTATGCTCTAAACTTGACTGTGTTTTTAAATAAACCTTCTCACTGCTTGAGAGTTAAACTCTGTCTTCAAAAAGACTTCTCTGGACTACAATTTTTAAACATTTTTGGACAGATAAATCATTCTTGCAGATAATACAGATCTCCCTAATATACTATGATAACTAGCAACAAGCAGACAGATGTAAACTACTTTCTCTAGATTATATTTGATCTAGAATTATCTATACTGAAGGATTTAGGACTTACCTATAGTCCAGCACTGATCGTATTATTCTTTCTTATCACTTTGAATATGTCTCCTTTCGGGATCTGCAATAAAAAACATGAAAGAATCAAAAGCACCTGCATAATATATATTAATTCATAAACCATAAACCTATCTTGATGATCAAGGAATTCAAGAAATAAGCCATTGAAATAAGAAACTCATTGAGAAAACATGATCCATTTGTATTATCTTTGATGAAAGAAGGAACCTTGCAACCGTGTTCGTCTTGATCTCGTATAGGTCCTTTCGGGGTTCAGAACAAGAATTTCCTCTACTTTGACAAGCCTTTGCACTCTCTCGACTGACATACACATGAGTGTATAATCATTCCCATATGGTAATCAGCCAAGAGAGTCTGAGTTTTTCCAGCAATTATCCTCAAAAAATCTCAAAGCCTAACTCCCCTTGAGGCTGAACTATGGCCTCAATTTTGTAGAAAAATAGAAGAGGTTGCAGATCCAAATAAGAGAGAATAGAATCCTCTTTCAAAGGGATTAAGTTCCACATACCAAGGAGCAGGCTCCTTTAATGGAGGGATGAATGTACATGAAAGGAGCGAAATTTCTACCGAATAATTGCTGTAGAAGCTTCCAGATTCAACTATTTGGGCCTCCAAATTTTACTTCTACCTTCATTTTACCTTTTATAGGAATCTGTACTTTTAATTAAGAAAAAGTGCGGCCGGTTCTACATGTTCTAGAACAAACAGATGCGGCACCGCAGGTAATACTAAGAGAAAGTGCGGTACAAGTGTTTTTATGACTTTTATAAGCTTTTCTCTCAATTCCAAAGCTTGGTTTTGGGAACTTGATGTTTGTAGACTTCTAAGGGAGTATTATATAAGTAATGATGAACCCATATAGATAGTAAAATTTCATGATGACAATTTTAGTGTAACAGATTGCCCCCTAAAGTGCGAAGTCTAAGACCATTCGAAGAGTGATGTGTTTTATCATTTCGAGGATTAGCTTGTGGACACCCCTATCAGAATCCTATAAAAAAATTCAATGCAAAACATATATATATATATATCATCGTTGAGGTAGGCAGTCCCATTCTCAGATCAAACACTAACTAAAACTTGTTCTGATGTAGAAAGGATTCTACTATCAAATCAATAATGTAGACACAATATGGACATAGCCATTTTTTTATGAATAGTCTATTGTATAATGAATAATAGAACTCCTCGCAGCCTGGATGGTGGAAACTAGATCCAGGGTCTTGATTTCTTCTACTCGAACTAATACGATTCTATCCATGTGATTGATTGTGTCGAAGTCGAACATGGTAGCAACCACTTGATTTCCAGTCAATGATGTGAACTGTTAGCAAGTGTGAGAGAAACCACCATTAATGACAATGGCTCTCAAAGTACTCCGTACAATCCATGAAATGTGAATAAATGATCTGAAGTCGAACATTTCATGGAATCGTTCAATCGAAGGTCAATGATGCAACCTATCCTCGAAGGTGAAAAACCTGCCATTAAGGCATGCAGATTCCAAGGTACTGAAGGATTCTAGATCAACATCCTAGATGATGAGCTGTGATCCATCGTCGGAAAGCCCACGACACGAAACCATTAGATCAAGTTTTGTAAAAAAAATTTGCAAGGACTGACTCAGGTATGGTCAACGCGAATGGAGACATATGTTTGCAAATGAATGGTTTATTTTAACTATCCTCTTGAACACATAATGACACAGTAGATGGTTTGGTGACAATTGACCTAAGCTAATACCCAAAAACTGGCTGAAGACTTCGAATATTGTTTGATTAACTGATAGGCAAAGGATTTTCTCAACCCAGGTAGAAGTGTGACAAAAATTGTTATGTTCAAGAGTGGTAAAATTCTTTTTAAACAAAGTGTGACAAACAGATTCGTTTTCTCTCTTTTTCCCCCACCATTTTTGGCAAGTACCTCTTTATTTTTGACAAGCTTGAGGAGGATAACATTTGATTTTCATATAAGTTCATCCTTTGGATGAGTCCTACTTAGTTTAAAATCGAACCCTAAGAAGGAGTGGTTCGTTCTTATTTGTAATCGACAGGTCCTTTACTCTTAAATTTTAACGAGTCCAGTATAGGAGAAAATCGGCATTTTTCAATTTTAGAGAGTCAGAAGAAAAACTTAAGGAAACTCCGTGGGTGTAATTTTTCGTAAATTTAGTCTCTCAATCCCGAAAAGGATAAAACAATACAGGAGAGAACTCTATTGACCATGATTAGTCAACATATACCTTTTTTGTAAATAGTCCATTTTAGTCTGGAAAAGGGGTAAACTTATACTGAAGGGACAACTGTTCATTTCCTTTAACGAGTTCGAATATTCAAGTACTCGACAATCTTTTCATCTTTGGAAAGTCTGAAAAGGGCTTAAAAGATAACTCTAGGGTTTCACTTCTTCGTAATTCTTAAGGGTCCGAAAAAGTGATAAAAGTGTACTCAATAGTTTTTCTTTTTCTGTAAGTTTTAACGAGTTCGAAAAAGTGATAAAAATGTACTCATTTTCTTTTTCATAATTTTTACCGGGTTTGAAAAAGTGATAAAAAGTATACTTCTTTTTCAAAAGGACCATTTCACCCAAAAGATCCTGTATTCTGCACAAAAACTCAAAAATTAAGCATACATGTTTATGATTAATAAAAATAATTTGGAAAACCACTTTTCAAAGTGAAAAATAAGCAAAATTGTATTTTATTTATTCAAAAAATCTTATAAAAAGGAGTTTTTCAAAATCATTTTTACCATTTGATTTCAGAGTGAAAATTGAGAGTTTTTGGTAAAAAACGTTATGGAGGAGATTGCGGAAGATTCGCCCATCAGAATCGAAAACCGTCAGTTCCAGGTAATCCACATCATCCTTACCTTTATTTTTTTTCCATTTACTTTCTTTATTTAGGGCTTAAATTGATTTTTAAGAAGGAAAATATGTTCAAAAATCTGCCCACAGGGGTCCGCAAGTAAAACACATGAAACCTGCGGACCCTGAAAATTTTACAAATGGAAAATTCTCATGTTCCCGCCCCTTACACATAAGACATGTGCGGATCCATGCACTATTTTTGTGTGAAAATTTCGTAGGCACCGTAAGAGAAAATAAAATGAACAAATCTACCAATTTAAACTAAAATTTCCCATTCAAATTGTTCTGATCTTTCAATTTGTCCATTGCCGGATATTTACAATGCTTGAGTGGAGAGAACGTGAGCATGAAGAAGTTGATGATGCGGCTGTGTTACATTCGCCTACATTACGTGTTTTGAGATGATGTGGTTTGTACAAGTTTTGGACCGTTCAAGGTATGAGGGCTCAAGTTGATTTACTTACCTGGCTACTAAACAAATGGGATGTCCAGGAACAATGTTTTATCACTGGAGTTCACCGGCTCGAAATTGAGCTGGAAGATATATACTTTCTCATCGGTTTATCAAAGAGGGGCAAGCCACTCTCTTTGTTTCAAGCTAGGGCAGGTGGCCATTCTGCCACCAGCCTAAAGGAATAATTTTGCAATGAAGAGGCAGACCCCAAGGATAAACGCATTAACATAAAAACCATTATTCATCATGAGCTCAAAGTGGTTGCGTTTACAGTAACCCGGTTGTGGGAGAGCATAGCTCCACATGTCGCTACAAGATCCCAAATGAAAACTACTGTTGACGGCTTTAGAGGCACCATTTTCAATTAGTGTGAGGTAGTGTTGGCCAATGTCAAAGGCCAACTAAACAGAGCAAAAAAAGAGAAGTTGAAAAACTTCAGATATGGAGCGATCCTGGTTACATTTACTCTAGAGAGGATTCCTTTACTGGCCCCACAACATATTTCAGTTGATCATGGTAGAGTTAAAGAGCCTCAAATGGTTCGATGGGTTTCATTGATGGCCCATCATAGCGAAGGCAGCGAGGTTGTTCATTTCACTCCAGCCTATTTTCATTGGTTAGAGAATCAAATCTTCGTGATAGAAGATTTCCCTTATGCTGAAATAGATTTCTGCGGTGATCGAGCGATGTCTCTTCCTCTAGGGACACAGTGGGATGAGTCAGGTAAAATTCATTTTTACATGTTATAAATTATAATTTTTATTTTGTTTTTTAAATGGTCCAAAACTGATGAAAAAAATTTCAAATGTAGATGTGGGTCCACGTCAACCAGCCACTCTCCGTCCTTTTGACAGGAAGCCAGCTGCAGCACCACCACCACCACAGGATCAGACAACAAAGGTCCTTACCGATATGGAAAACCATCTGGAGCGGTTGACTTTAGATATTCCAGAGACTACCATAGATGACATTCTGTTCCGCTTACAGAGATATGTTATCAGGGTTCCGGGACCGTTAAGGAGATTTTTTATCAAGGTCGCATGGGCTGTAGTGTTTTATTGTGATCATCACCATGGATAGTGGATGATTGATATTGTAGACTTATATAATTTTTTTTCTATCACTTTTTCTGATCATAAGGTGTTTTGAACCTATGATCGAGGACGATGTAATATTTTTTGAAAACACTACTCTTATGCTATGATATTACTACTATTTCCAGTTATCTGTCTTAACATGTTATCGAATGTTATTTTGATCTACTACTTTAATTATGGCAAATGTCTGTTTATAACACTAGAAGCTACTGCATCAGCTAATGTGTTTAAATTTCTCGGAATATGTTGATACTCAATATAATCAAATTGTCGTTCCAAGAGACAAACTTTCAAAAAAAATCTTAATAACACTGGGTTTTTAATTGCATATACTCTATTTAATTGTAATGAAACGAGTTCACAATCTAACCTAATGATCAAGATTCGAATTCCAAATGAAATGGATTCAGACAATAACTCAATAACTGAGCTATACTCTGCAATATTATTCGTCGTTTGACCGAGGCTTACGCCATGCATAGATACTAACTCATCAGTCGGTGAATAAATAACCCAAGTTGTGGAAGAAATGTTCTGTGTACTACGACAAGCACCATCAGTAAAACCAATGTATGTTATAAGGGACGTCAACATCTGCAAAATCAAGAGTGATATAGATAAGCAGGGATAGTGGTAAAAGCACACTTAAACTAGGTACACTCTTCTAATCGACAACACACCCGTTATGAAAATAACTAATATACGACGAAAATCTCCACACAAGAATCAACCATAATATCTCTTTAGATAAAGCCCATTTATGGGTATGGATAATGAGACCTCATCAAAGTAAATCAGTTCATAGGCCCCTTTTGCAAGCTGTCGCTTGATAATATAAGGACCATGCCACATGGGTTCAAATTTCCCAGCCCCTAGCTTATCGTTAGCTTCATCATAAACCATGAATAGGTCTCCTTCTAAAAAAATATGAGGTGTAACACTTCTATCATACTAATCTTTCATTCATTTCGCATCAGTTTCAGTAGCTAATGCAGTGGTGTGCGGATTCTCATCTAATTGAGCTGAGTACAAAAATATTTTCTCCTCTTCACTAGTAAAAAGCCATTGAAATTAGTGACTAGGTGACTAAAAAAGTTAGTCACCGCAATTATTTCAAGTGAATTACTACTAAATTTGAGCAATTTTAAGTGACCAAACTAAAAATGACTAACTTAAATGACTAATTTAGTCTAGGGATAAAATATATGACTAGATAATAAGTGACTAAACTAAAAGTGTAACTTAAATGACTAATTAGTCATTTAAGTTAGTCATTTTTAGTTTGGTCACTTAAAATTGTTCAAATTTGGTAGTAATTCACTTGAAATAATTGTGGTGACTAACTTTTTTAGTCACCTAGTCACTAATTTCATCATTTTCCACTGGTGCACATGACATCGGCTAGGTGATTGATGAATTCCTAGAGGACTTAAACCAAATTAATCATGGAGGTTAAAACTACAATTGAAAAAAGAACATTACCACACACGTGATAATTCACACTAGAATTCATCCTCTCATAGTCAAGAGTTGATGAATAAAATGTTAACTCTTTGATGAAGCCAATGAAACCAAGAAGATACTTATCAACCCTTACTTAATTATGAAGTTAAGAAAATCTTCACAAGGAGGATATGTATTTCATCCAATTAAAGATTGAAAGACATGCTCTTTTTTATTTCAAGGAAAACTTTATGGAGAAACTCGAGATCAACAACTCATTAGAGTGACTTGAGCTACACTTGAGATGAACTAAAATGATTTCCATTGTAACCCAAGAGTATATTCAATATGTTGCAAGTCCATAATAATAACATACAATTCAACAAGGGTCGAGACATCTCTAAATACACTTGTGGGGTGGTCACACTGCTTGGGGAAACTACCATTCTAGATCGAAAGTCATGTTCTTTTTCACTTCTAGGGAAATTTTATAGAGAAACCAAACAATGGTAATTAGTCAAAGTGGTTTGAGGTACAATTGAGATGAAATGGAATGATTGCCAATATAACCCAAAAGTATATCCAATATGTTGATATTATTTATTAATAACTTTTGATTTAGTAAGAATGGTCAAGACATTTGGACATACACTTGCGAGGTGGTCCTACTCCTTGGAGGCCTCTACCTTTCAAGTGTTATAAAGATAGGAAAAATGTCTTATCAGGAATTTGAACCTAGGTAGAAAAATTTAAAAAATAAACAAATATTATAACATTAATAATAAACAAATTAAACCAACCAACCTATTAATATTTTTCCGTTAATAATCCTTTTTACCCTAATTTATTACCCCTCTTATCAAAATTTCTCCACAAAATTCTTTGAAAAACCCATTATCATGGAATTTTTTCTACTATAAATTTTACCCTTCCTTATATATCTAAATTGATTGTCTCTCTTTACGCATATAAATTTTAATTTTCCACATCACTCAAAATTAAATTACGCATTCAAATTTTGCTTCAGAAAACAATAAATGATAAACATTTTTGAAAATAGGACAAATAAAGACCGTCAACATTATTTTTCAAAGCCACTAGAGAATTTAATAGCTTTCAAAATTGGAGCCTCAATTCCCGCCTTAAGCAGAAATCACACCATAGCTCTCAAAATTGAAGCCTCAATTCCCGCCTTAAGCAGCAATCACAACATCACACAGTGAGTTTAATAGATTTCAGAACTGGCGCCCTAATTTGTGCCTTATGAAGCCGTAATCGCACCATCACACAGAGAGTCTAGTAGCTTTCAAAACTGGCGCCCTAATTCGTGCCTTATGAAGCTGCAATCACATTCAAAAATTTGAGGAAGGTTCAACCCACTATCTCTATGGAGAGTGGCGGGAAGAATGAGGGCAATGGCATGCCGACGATGCACAATTCAGGAGACGATGCAGTGGTATTTGAGAAGACTATTTTGCTTCTGCGAAAGAACGGATGAACGCGTGCCCTACTTCGTGCCTTATGAAGCCGCAATCACATTCAAAAGTTTGAAGAAGGTTCAACCCACTACCTCTATGGAGAGTGGCGGGAAGAATGAGGGCAATGGCATGCCTACGATGCACAGTTCAGGAGACAACACAGTGGTATTTGAGAAGACTATTTTTCTTTTGCTAAAGAACTGATGAGACTAAATGGTACAATGAAATCACCCATTGAAAATCATTCCAGCGAGTCCATAGTAAAAGGAATGACCATTAGGGCTTTCGGGGTTGAGGATCAGTTATTGAAGAAGAACATAGACATTATTGACAAAAATTCGAGCCCCTTTTTCTACAGTTTCTGAGCCATTGAATGGTTGATTCAGCATCTAGAGGTGTTAAATGCAACTCTTCTTTCCTCCTCTGCTCTTGTTATGGTTCTACTCCCACTGGGCAGCTTCAATCTTGGTATGAACAATGAAATTAAATGTCAACTGTTGGTGATTTCTGCTATTGTTGAATGTTTTTATGTATAAGATTATCATTTCTAAAAATTTGAACTGGTGCAAGTTTCATTGGGATGACCTTCTCTTATGGTCTATCATTGAATAGATCGTTTGTTGAAAGTATACATAACAAATTTACACTTGCAAACTACATTGTTTCTTTATAACACATCAAACCATACATGCGCATTCCTAGTGAGGCCCCAGCTGTTATAGAAGATCGCAGAGCACCGGATAATGGATAAATTAGTGGCAAGATGGAGTACCTAGCACACACTGCCCCATACTTTTCCTTGTTTTGGACCATGAGCACAAAGATTGACGAAAAAAATAGGATGCTTAGCACTAAGAAACTTTTCATTGTTTTGGACTATGATTACACACTTCTAAATTCAACTAAGGTATCATAAAAATATAAACCATCTTGTTATAATTTTGGTAATTCCTAGGCAAAGAGGGATATGAAGTAAATAAACTGATTCATGATAATGTGAGTATATAAATGTTTCTAATTCATGATTATTTTTTTCCAACAATTTATTGAAATAGATCATGTGCACAAGGAAATGCTAAGGAAGCAAGAGCAAGACCAAGAGAAACCTCAACATCAGATTTTTCTCTTTCCTTATATAGGAATGTGGACTAAATTGTGGCCTAGCATCTGAAATTATTTGGACAAGGTTAGTATAATTTGGGTTGAACTATTTTTTTTTTTACAGTAACGGTTATGGAGTATTATATTAAACTTGGCCTGAATGCCGAAAATCTGGTTACATTGAGGATGTCTAAATCCTGTTGCACCTCACCGCTAAGGTTGAGAATGCAGCTAAAGCTTGGAGACTTCCTCCTTGATGAGGTAACTATAGATTCAATTTCAGAGATTTTCCCCAACTTGAGGATACATACAAATTGATTTAAGAGTAAGCAGTAATACATGACAACAAGTCAGCTTATGGAATGGATTCCCATGATTCTTCTTCGTCTTTCATCTTGACCCCAGCAGAGAGGAGGGCAGCTTTGTTGGCTTCCAAGTCCACCTCTTTATTATGAGTTCTCAGCACATGATAGTAATTCAGCTTCTGAAAAGCGTTTTCCAAGCACTTAATTCTGGCTATCAGCCTTGCAAGTTTAAGGTCCAAAGCTGGAGAGTTGGAGACCATTGCATTTATGATGATCTGGGAATTGCCAATAACATTTTCTTCACTTATGTTTAAATATTTGAGAAGCTTGAGACCTTGAAAGAGAGCCAAAGCCTCAGCTTGAATGCTGGCTGAATGACCTAGCCCCCAAGAAAAAGAATGAATTCTTTCCCCAACTGGGTTTACAACAACGCCTCCTGCACTAGCTTTGCCCAGATTGCCTTTTGCTGCCCCATCAAAAAAGAGGGAGTGTCTTGAATGTGATGTAAGCCAGTCTTGAAAGTCTGTTTCAGATTTTCTTATTTGCCAGTTTTTGGGAGGAGGGACGTTCCTAACTGCTGTTTGAAATTGCAAATCAAGAAAAGAACCCCAAGCAATGTCCTGTTGGCTGAGATTAGAATCATCTTTTATATCAATCAAACACTCTTTTAGGTGACATTTAATCTTGATTTCTAATGCCTTGTGATTCTGTTCAGTATTTCTGAAGATTCTTCTATTTCGTTCAAGCCAGATCTGCTAGCAAATTACCTTTGGGAGGACAGACCATGCAGCTTTGATTATCTGGTTTTTAGGTGGAGGACCAAGATACCTGTTCGCCCATTTAGAAAATAGATCAACAGTGGAGCAAGGGAGCGAAATGCTGGGATCCAGATTGTGAATGAAGGTGGACCAAATCTGCATAGAGAATCTACATTCAAGCATTAAGTGGACAACACTCTTTGCATTTTCATTACACAACGAACATTTGGAGGGGCCGTGGAACCCTTTCTTCTGCAGGATGTCATACGTGAGGATTTTTCCATGACATAGAAGCCAAGCAAAGAAGTCTACTTTGGGCCACGAAGAAAAATGCCAGACACCATGCCAAGGTGCTGGGTTAGGGGGAACAAAAGGTCTCTCTCTCAGCTTAGCATATCCCATGGAGACAGCGTACCCTCTGGTATTCGGCCCCCAACCTCTCGAATCGCTTTTCCTTATGTGCGAAGGCGCCAAACCATGAAGGAGATCAAGCAGCGTGGTCCATTCGTTATGCAGGTGAGCTGGCACGACAATACATTTCCAGCCTGCCCAATCAGAATCGCTCCACAACGAGATATCCCACAACGAGTGCAGCCCCTCTCCTTCCATCCAGCAGCGCAACGCTCTAATGGGGGCTCTGTCTTCAATGGGATCCATATTCATAATTTTATCTGTCCATATGTTTATATTTTTACCGTTTCCTGGAATCCAGAAGGAGTGCGCATTGACTAGAGGAGCAGCTTTAGCATACAGTTTGAGGAAACATGAGTTAGGCAGATGGATCAAGTTGTCCAAACAGCTAGAACGAGGACCTCTGAAATATTTTTTCGAGAGAGCCAATTGAGCCCAGCCTGGCTTGGGCGCAATGATCTTCCAAATTATCTTCGCTCCCATAGCTATATTCTGCTGACAGAGGTTTTTGAAATTAAAACCACCCTCCCACAATGGCTTGGAGATGGTTTTCCAACTGACAAGGGGAAGTTTGTTTTCATTCTGTTTGCCTCCCTTCCAAAAGAACCTCTGAATTTACTCCTCCATTTTTTTTAAGATGCTTGCTGGAGAGAGAAGCACAACAAATTGAAATAGAGGGAGACTGGTGAGCACAGATTTTATTAAGACAGATTTACCAGCCATGTTGAGCCAGGAGTATCCCCTGGCTTGGATCCTGGTCTTGAATTTTTCAAGTTGTGGAAGCCAGTCCTTACTTACAAATATTTTATGATAAACAAGGAGGCCCAAGTATTTGAAAGAGGTCCAAGAAGAGGAGGCTGCAAAGCCCAAACATCTAGAAATAGTAGAGAAAAATCTGGGCGATGTGTTCCAACTATAGATGTGACATTTTTTCTTATTTAAGACGCTGCCTGAGGCCTCACAGAATTCATCCAGAACTGCTTTAAATTTGATGGCCGAGGAAAGAGTAGCAGCTCCCAATAACAGGGTGTCATCCGCAAATAGGGCGTGATTTATGTTTTTGACCCCTCTTGCTATACACAGTCCATTAATATCTTGATCTTGCATCTTTTTGTCTAAAAGAAAACTAAGGACAGAGGCTTGGATGACAAAGAGCAGAGGGGAGAGTGGGCACCCCTGCCTAAGCCCTCTCGAAGCTTTAAAAAATTCAGTGGCTCTACCATTTACTAGAGGTGCAATCCATGGCTCCGAGATGCATGCCCGGGTCCATTTAATGAACTTTACTCCAAAACCAAACTTGCTCATGACTTTTAACAGAAAGCTATGATTTACTCGATCAAAAGCATTTGCTAAGTCGAGTTTGATAACCATACCTTGTTCATTTCGATGCAGACTTGAGTGAATTGCCTCTTGTACAAGGGTGAAGTTGTCCACGATCTGCCTGCCTTGGATGAAGCCTCCTTGGTTCTCCAGAATGATTTTGGGAAGGATGAGCTTCAGTCTATTTGCAATTACTTTGGTGATTAGCTTGTACCCTGTATTGCATAAGGAGATCAGATGGATTCTGTTGAAATTGTTGGCGCCTTTCTCCTTGGGGATGAGGGCTAAGAAAGCTGAGTTTGTGCTGCCTTCGATTTTTTGACTATCTTGAGATTTTTGGACCATTTTGAATAGGTCCTTTTCAACTATCAGCCAACAAACTTGTAGGAACCTGGCAGTAAAGCCATCCGATCCAGGGGCCTTATCCGGATCCATGGAAAAAAGGGCATTTTTTACTTCTTTTTTGGAAACTTTGGCCTCAAGGATCTCATTCATACGAGGAGAGATTGAAGATGGAACAATGTCTAACAAATCTGAATATTGGTCTGGATCCGTGTCCTCACTATACAAGTTTTGAAAATGAGAAAAAGTTGCTTTCTTGATGTCCTCAAATTCCTTGTGGGTAACGTTATCCTCCTTGATCTTAGATATCGTGTTGAAGCATTTCCTGGCCTGGGCTTGTTTATGGAAGAAAGAAGAATTCTTGTCCCCTGCTTTGAGCCAGAGATTTCGAGATTTTAATCTCCAATATTCTTCTTCGGCTAAAAAGGCCTTATGAAGACTCTGCTGCAGTTGAGCCTCTTGATCTAGTAGCTCCTCTGTGACTATAGCATTCTCCATTTGAAGTTGATGAGAGGCTAGAGAAGCTTTGATGGTTTTCCTTTCTGAAGCAGGATTGGACAGGGTTTTGGCCCATCGTTTTAGAGCTCCTTTCACCCTTCTAAGCTTTTCCTCCCAGACAAAGAAAGGAGATCCTTTTATTGGCTGTCTCCAACAGTCCTTGACTAATTGCATGAAATCTGGCTCCTTGACCCAGAGGGGACTAAATCTGAAAGGAATAGGGCCCAAATCTTGATGGGACGGGAATTCTAGCTTTATGGGCTTATGGTCCGAGATGCTGTTTGTGAGAATATGCATTCTAGGTTCTAATCCTAGTAACAGAAAGGAGCTTTGGATGAAAAATCTATCAAATCTGGCAGCAATGTGACCTGGACCAGCTCTTTTGTTAGACCAAGAGTACTTACCGGAGGAAGGTTTGATATCCGGCAACTCCCATTCCTGCATAAGATCCTCCGCCCATTCCCTTACCGAATCTCGGACTACGGTGCCTCCTCTTTTTTCAGACGAGTGAAGAGTGAGGTTGAGATCTCCAGCAATAATTATATTTTCCAGGTTTGCCAAGTCTTCTTGCTGCCTTATAGAATCCCAACAGTCCTTTTTTTCCCCAACATTGACTAGAGAGTAAACATTGAAAAGGCAAAAAATTTCTTTGGTGTCCAGATTCTACATTTTAAGCAGAAACTAATGAGTGTTACTAGCCTCATAGATGACTGCAAATTTGCTGGAAATCCATAGAGTGCCAAGCCCTCCCGAGGCTCCCTGGGCAGAGATTGCTCTTGCTTCACTTTTGATCCAAAGTTTCTTACTTGCATGCAGGAAGACTGTGGCTTCCAGCTTGGTCTCCTAGACGAGAAGTATGTTTGGAGATTTTGTTCTTATTAAGCTTCTAATGGCTTCTTCCTTAACTTTGCTCCCCATACCTCTACAGTTCCAGGAGATGACCTTCATTATTTATGTTTCTGATGGGCTCCCTTGGAGCCTTGAGGCTGATTTTTCGTCATCCTAGGCTTCGAGGCTAGCAGTTTTTCCAGAGTTGGCTAGCTGCCCTGTAGCTTGTCTTTGTAAGTCTCCTGCTCTCTTTTTTCCCTGTCAGTTTTGCGACCCCTTGTGGAACTCCTTACCGAGGTTTGAGACTCTCCTATTTCTCCTTCCTCCTCTGACTAGTCTGTTTCCTGTTCTTCTTCCTCATCTTCTATAGTCATGCCTTTGGGATCTTCATCACTTGTTCCTTTAGGGGAGGTTGAGGGAGTGCCTTTGCTTGAAGAGACTGGTTTTTGGGTCTCAATCTCCTGAATTTCTTTTGTTTGCTGGCTTAGAGGATCGAACTTATTTTCTTGTGCCTTTTTGGGAGGGGGGCGCTGAGCATTGGCCTGAAGAGGGCCTTTTCCATTGGGTCCTCCCGATTTTTGACCTTAGTGATTGATCTTTGTACGCTTGACTTGATTCCAACCCTCTTCATTTCCTTTCTCTGGCTCTGCGTTGGATGGACAGTTTCTAGCAAAGTGTCCATGAACATGGCATTTCTTGCATTTGAATGGCAGCTACTCATAATCCAAGATCTGCAGATGAGACCAGCTGTCGACATTGATTTTGATTGCCTCTGTGAGGCCCACCTCTAGATCTACCTCTACGCAGATAATAGCGCAGTCATACTGGTCCTTGTTGTTTGCCTAATCTATGAATTTCCCAAGAGTGTTGCCGATGTGTTTCAAGGAGTACCAATTCCAGCAATGAACTGGGAGATTCGGGAGCCGAACCCACACCGGGACAGCCTTGGGAACATCGACTGCCGGATCAAAATCCAGAGTCCATTTGTTCAGATAGAGGCCCTGAGGGCCCATGAAATATGGCCCATTTTGGAAGATCAAATATTTGTCTTCTTTGGAAGAGAATTCGAAGAGGAAGAACCCTCGCCCGAGAAAGTAAGATGTAACACTTTGCTTGATCAGAGGAGCCAAGTTCCTGTTGACCCATTGCTCAATAGTTTTCGGAGAAGGCCAAAGCCCCGTGAATTGGCCAATGAGACCACGATCAGCCAGAGACAAAGCTACTTGGATGGGGGTCTCTGGAGGCAGAGAGATCTCTGGGATATCTTCGAGCTTCTTAACGAATTTAGTTGCTTCACTTTTTTTCTTCAGGGGCAAACCAGCCAGAATCTGATTAAATGCATCAATAGCAAGGGAAGAAGGCGGCAGTGGGGGCTCCTTGGGAGAGCCCTACGTCTCCATGGGATCGGGCCTTAGGCAGGCCGCTGCAGGGGGCAGCCACGCTGCTCAGTAACTTGACCTAGCAGCGCAGCTCAGAAACGAACAACAAAAAACAATGTAGTCCTCTTTTCTTAATATTTGGGTTGAACTATTAATATCCTTGCAAACTGTAGTTCTTATAGGAAACATTCGATTTACAATGTGGTATTGACAACTTGTGTATGCTAATAGATGAATCTATTATTTCATTCTTTGATATTTTATGTTGTCGGAAAGAAAGTTGTATGAACTACATGTTTATACAATATGCAACAAAGTTTATGCCACAAAGATGGCCAAAGTACTTGATCCCACATGAACTTTATTTGCAGAATGTGTTATTTTGAATGGTGATGAGGCTGATCTAGATGGAGATGATAGGCCACCTAAAAGTAAATATCTAGATGGTGTTTTTGGAATGGAATCTGTAGCAGTAATTATTGATGATTCTGCAAGGGTTTGACCTGATCATAGATATAATTTAATTGTGGTCGAAAGGTAAGTTCATTTCAATTCTTTTTTAGTGTCCAATCAAGACATTACAATTGTTAATTTTTGTCTTTCAAAAGTGGTGGTTAAAGATATATGTTATTGTTCCTAAAACTGAAATACTACCATGTATAAATACATGTGTTCTCCCTATAGTAGGTGCCAATTTGGATTTCTAGGGTTGTCACTGTTAGAAGTAGATGTTGATGAGAAGCTAGAGGATGGAACACTGACATCTTCTTTAGCAGTGAGATGCTAAAAAATAATCTCTAACACACAGTGTGTTTGTGACACCTCAAAATTTAGAGAAATTTCCTGAGTTTTCACTGTATGGTTGCTTTTATAATACATATACCCTTTAATTCAAACATAGGTGATTGAGAAAATTAACCATAATTTTTTCTCAAACAAATAGTTGCATGAAGTGGATGTTTGGGATTTCTTGCAGTTGAACAACAAAAAGTTTTCAAAAATTGTAAAGTGGTTTTCAATAGGGTTTGTCCAGTTCGAGAAGTGTAGCTGCATCTTCACCCTTTGTGGCATATGGCTGAACAATTTGGTGCAGTATGCACAACAAAAAATGATGGTAAAGTGAATCATGTTGTAACCCTTTCCCCTAGGACTGACAAGCTATGCATTTTACCTTCTGTCTAGTATGCAAGTCTTGGCATGCATTTTTTTCCCCAAGAAAAATCATAATTTTATTAATGAAAACAAAATTACATGTTGTAGATGCTTGCAAAGCATTCCATCAAGCCAGTCAAGACTGGTGATCATAGAGCCAATAAATAAACTACTTTAATATGAAGAGAAACAGGCTGCCCTTTTCTCCATTTCTTCTTTTCTACTTTCTACCATTCTCCTTGAGATGGGGTGGTTGATACAAGTGCCAGCTGGTTCTCTACATATTTTCTTTGATTTTCCTTATATGAGTCCGAGCTTTTAGATGCATGGTGACGTTTGATACCCCCTAGCTCCTTTTCTTTTGGAATCCTCTTCGGCTGCACTGTTGGGTGTGGGTATTATGTCGCTTCATGATTTGATTCCTCCTTTTCTACACTTTCTTGTGGATTCTGCACTTCTTCATTGGTAAAGGGGTCCGTTTCTTCTTCCTCCTCTTCGTCCTCAAGCAAATGCAGTGGAAATTGCTATCCTTTGGGTTGTTTTCTGGGTTTCTTCTTCCTTCGTGGCTCTTTCTTGGCATCAAGAAATGTATTTTGAAGATGACCCATCTGTTGACATATTCAACATTTGAAGGTCGTGTTCTCAAAATCAATGAACTATGTCCGAAATTGTTTGTTGTGTGTCAAAAGGATGTGATCTAGCAGTCCTTTGCTAAGGTCCACCTCCACACATATGTCCACCTCCACACAAATTCTAGCAAAAGTGTAGATCCCCTCTTTAAGTCTTTGTGTATCTATCTTTATGTATCACCCTAAGAGGTTCCCAATGCCTTCCAGTACTTATGATGCCAGAAGTGTAGGGGAATATTATGCAACTTGACCTACACCGGCATTCTTGAGACTACCATTGTGTTTGCATCAAAATCTGGAAACCATGGGGTAACGAAAAGTCTTGTAGATCCCCAAAACCATGGGCCTTCTCGCAAAATATATTCTCGTTCCTTTGATGATGAAAAATTTACTATGAAGAATCCTTTGGAGCAGAGGTGGATCTCACAATTTATCGTCCAATTTGTGAAGATCCAATGAAAGAGATCCATCGGTTTTGGCCAAAAACTATTGAATTTGTTGATTTTCCACGACCTTGGGTATAGGATAGAGTCTTAAAAATATTTGATGCTACCAAACCAAGAGTCTAAACATAACTACTTTGCACAGCAGAATATAAACAATAGTAGATAACATATGCACAAAATATATACAAATTTTTACAAATTTTCAACCCAACTTCATTATATTAAACAACATATAATACAACAATCTATGGCTCCCGTACCTAGGATAATGACCCTCATAAATCCACTAGTATAAGATACAAAATAAGATACTCTGACCATCTGGTTGTAGATGCTCTCACGGCTCCTCTCGGTCGTACCTTATACCTGCCTGGTCCTTCGGCTCCCGATCTGCAACTCTTGCCTCTATCAATGCTCCAATTTCATCTGGCTACTGAAGGTCATCTATCAATCTACTGACTAGTTTTGCCTTAGTCCATCAAGGGCATAACACATCGAGACTCCTGTTGAGTTGTTCACAACTCCAGTTGTGAACAACTCTCAATTTTCCCACGGTTTCTCCTCAACCACTCAGGGACTTCAACCCACTATGGTCCTCCTGTGCTGTCCAATGAAGACCAACATAGGGCACGAAGGGCTTCCACCCATTGCTGCAAGATGTCCATCTCCCACAATGAACACGGCCTAGGAAAACTGCCGATCATCTGTTGTAGAAGTACTTCTCCACACACAAGTCTCGGGCTCCACAAACTGCTCTTGGCTGATTAGAACCTTGAGCTTCAAAAACTGCCTCTCTAGCAACTACCTTTGTCCATCAAGGTGTTGCACACTGGGTTCCAACATGGACACTATCACGCTGTCCTATAACAGACCCTAAATGCCCAATCCACGTTCACACTTGGTCCACTCTCATGTTGCCCTCCAATAGTCCATGAGTGACCAAGTCCACGTTGTAGCATTTGCACCTAGTTAGGGCATCCTTACACCTAGGATACCCTTACACATGGCTTCCAATAGACTTCACCAATCTGCCCTTTGCTCTGCAATAGACGAGCTATTGCACAAATGTAGGAGCCAATCTTCACTGTGGAAACTGCCCACTAGTTAGGGCTTCTAACATGCCATGTCAACCCTACCTCCTCGGCTTCCACAAGCTGCAACAACTTTGTCCACACTAGGACACCTACATCACTCCATAGCGGGATCTTCTCCTAGTTGGAGTTCCTTCATGCCCAAGGAAACTCCAACAAATGGCTCCCAACAATCAAAAATGTAGACTGATCCAAACTGATCCTTCAAAACACCACAAAACCTACCTTTCTTCACTTCTGGACTGATGTTCCTGTTGTCACCTTAGCTGCCTGGTTAGGGCTTCCTAACAGTCCTTGTTAGGCTCCTCCAGACAGCTCCTAAGGCCTCCTATAGCTTCTCATCAACTGATCCAACACTGGTCACTACAATGACCCAACATAAATGATAAGACAATAAAATAAATAGCTAAGATTACCATATCAAACATATTTACAACCTTGAACATGATTGATGGACATGCATAGGATATTTCAATGCCTTCCTTAATGGAATTGTCTAGTATGGTGTTTGAATACTTTAAGTGAAAGCCTTTTATCTTCTTAGAGGGAATAATTTTGGAAATATTGTAATTCTAGCTCATGCACAAACTATGATGGATCAGCTCTGTAGAAGGGAAAAGACTCATGCATCTTGTAAGCTTTTGGGTATTATGAAACATGCCTTTATCTCGTAACTTTTTGGTTTCTCTAATAAGATTTCTACACCAGTCTTGTAATATTTGGTGTTTATGAGTGCAAATATTTTTTTGTGTACATCCTTTGTGAAGGTCTTAAGCATGCTAGTGTAGATGCTTAAATTTCTCTCTCAGCATAGATGATGCACACTTTCCCCATTCTACCGTCATGTTTGTTAACACTTGATTTTTCAGGCAAGAGATGTTGTAAGAAGAGTTTATGAAAATAAGTGTCTTCAACTAAGCCACCAGGAATCCAAGTGAGAATGTTTTGAAGTGATGGATAAGACAAGGGATACAATAAAATATCTTCACTCAAGACTCAAGAGTCACGATTTCCATTGAGATAGTTGACTCAGTTTCAAGGAGAATCCAAAGATTGAGGGATGAGGAATTACAACCATAATTTATGGAGTTAATAAAAAGGTAATTGTGGTTGTTTTTACTTATTAAATTGCATCTTATGTTTTGTATGGTTTTTTTCTTGGTATATAAATGATAGCACAGTAGATAAAGGAATGGTTAGTGGTGTAAGTTTCCATGAGAACGTGTTTGTACAATTGGTACGTATCACTTGCAAGGAGTGTTCATGATTGTGTATTTAGAAAACGTTTTTTTTAAAGATCTTGTTCTGCTCATGTCATCATATAATGTACTCTATTAGGTTACCATGCCACCATTCTTCCAATTAGGGTTTTGCAACCAGGGTCTACAGATAATTCAGAAACCATTAGAAGCTTTAGTATTGGTTTAAGGAACATATTTAGGTTATCCTGGAACAATCCATGGCCATTGGTTCCAAGCAGTAGACTGGGAAAATATTGGCAAATCAATTTGGTCATTTGATCTCAACAATCTCTACTTAGATCGAGACTTGTGGAAATACCATGCTGCACATGATATCCTTTTCAAAAACAAGAAGCTTAGGTGTAAAGGTTGCATCATTTCAAAATTCATATAGATATCTGAAGGTTGATCTCTTGCTTGGTTCCCACATGTATTTCTTCTACTATACATATGTTCTTATGTTATACTTATGTTGTTTTCTTGCTATGTATTATTTTTGACACTTTCTAGGAGTTGCACTAGCACTCCCACATTGTATTCATGTTGGTTGTACTCTTCATTCCCATTGCCCTATTTTTGTGGTCATTTGTTGGACATTAGTAACATTATATTATCTTATATAAGAATTGCAAAAGTTCATGATTACCTTGTATGTAGATTCCAATTTACCCCTTTTGGAATAGAGTCTACTATTTACCTCCTTTAATTATAGTCAGCCATTTATTATGCATTTTTAAGTCCCATGGTGTTTGCTTTAGATGTAACTCTTAGTGCCATTAACCTACTTTGTGGTCATTTGTTAGACACTGTTAAAATTATCCTATCCGGTGCCTAGCTTCTGCTTTCTCCAATAGCATGGACTTATTTCATCCATATTTCTCTGTTCATTTTTAGCTCTGCACTTATGATTAGGGTGTCATCGTTTTGGAATTTTCTCAAACTATAGTGGGAAAAAAGATCACAGGCTACCCATCAGCAAGTATTCACTTGAAAGTCAAGTTTTCTCCAAATAAAACACATTTAAAGGTTACATAATCCACTGTTGGTGCTATGAACTTCACAGCTGCAGTCATCCATAGGAAGCTGATTTTGACATGTTATATTTCTACATCGTTTGTGGCCAAAGATCTCAAGGACGACTGCTTGAGTGACACTGATATCTGTATGCAAAAATTATTGAATACTTCTAACTAATTCTATGTGCCCTGGAGTCAGGTGTAATATCCCTACTTCCTTGTACAAACTTTGCAAGAGGGAAAATTCTTCCTCACATTTAAGACTTGTTGTGCCTTCAATGATTGTTGTCCTCTTTGAAATTTGAATCTGACTACTGTCTTCTGTGATCTCATACTTAAAGGACTCAAAATAAACAATCCTTGTTATTTGTCACTGATTTTCTCTATTGTTGATGAATAGAGCTACCTTGTTAACTCCATGGGATAAACCAAATACGAAAATACATGAAGTAGAACCCTTATTTCCTTCATTTTCATATTCTGGAATTTTTGTGCAAACCCCAATATAAACTAGTGGATAGCACGCCTCACCCATGGGATTCAAAATTGGAACCTAATGGCATGAAACTAGAAAAATTCCTAGTAAAATTGGAAATGACTAGTTATGCCATCTGTTTGAGCTTGAAAATGCAAGAGGCATATTCAATCCTGGACAATAGGCCTAGAAGAGGTTGTGTCATATATTCAAAAGCTATAAAATTTGTATATCCTATATTCTCCAATGAGGAAAGCAAGGGAAACTCTTAAGGCTAGTATAAATATGCATGTGGCCCCAGGCCATTCATGCTGGAGCCTTCCCAGATGTTCATGAGAGCCAATTTTCCTAACCCAACCCAGCAAACCCAACTGATTCAATGAGATTATCCTCCCAGAAATGGCATTATGAAATGACATTCTGACAAAATAAGAAATACAGTAAGTGTCTAAGTCCTTAGGAGCCATGTCTGTCTAAGTTTCAACTGTGTTATCATGAGTCCTTCCCTTCTTTCCCCTGGGACACTTGGCTAAAGAGCCATGGCAGTGCAATGATTATTGAAACTTGGGTAACTCACAGTAAGCTGAGCTTGATTAAGTGAAATGATTGAATCCATACTAGTTATAACACAAATAGAGCTCAGAGTAATGATTTCCCATGCATGACAGAAGAGGATATACCCCTCACAATATTGTATGGTACAGTACAGAGTTGACACTAAGGAAAACTACCTGCTGATAGATTCAAACTTCATTGCATATACAAATCAGGTTTTATTATAAGTTAGATAGCTAAAAGTAAACTTACTCGTATGCCATCTAGATCCTGAACTTGGGGGGTCATCATCAGTTATTTGGATTGCTGCCAGATCATAGCCCCACAATGGACATTACTCATGGCCTGTGCGAGAATACTTTTTGTAATTCCTAATTTGTTTTTATAATGTGCCCCGTTGGAAAATTCAGTGAAAATAGCATAGGATTTGAAACATTGAAGTGTGTGAGATGCTCTTCTTGCCCACAATTTATAGTTGTTTGGACTGCTTGAGTGACAGTGCTATATGTATGCAAAAATTATTGAATACTTCTAACTAATTCTGTGCGCCCTGGAGTCAGCTGTAATATCCCTCCTGCCTTGTACAAACTTTTGAAAAAGTACAAATTCTTCCATACATTTAAGACTTGTTGTGCCTTCAATGATTTTTGTCCTCTTTAAAATTTGAATCTGACTACTATATTATGTGATCTCATACTTAAAAGATTCAAAATAAAAAATCCCTATTATTTGTCACCGATTTTCTCTATTTTTGATGAATTGAGCTACCTTGTTAACTCCATGGGATCAGCTAACTGTGAAAATACATGAACCCTTATTTCCTTCATTTTCATATTGCGGAATTTTTGTGCAAACCCCAATATAAACTAGTGGATAGCACGCCTCACCCATGGGATTCAAAATTGGAGCCTAATGCCATGAAACTAGCAAAATGCCTAGTAAAATTGGAAATGACCAGTTATGCCAACTCTTTGAGCTTGAAAATGCAAGAGGCATATTCAATCTTGGAAAATAGGCCTAGAAGAGGCTGTGTCATCTATTGAAAAGCTATAACAATTTTATATCCTATCTTCTCCAATGAGGAAAGCAAGGGAAACACTTAAGGCTAGTATAAATATGCATGTGTTCCCAGGAAATCCATGCTGGAGCCTTCCCAGATGTCCATGACAACCACTTTTCCTATCCCAACCCAGCAACCCAGACTGATTCAATGATATTATCCTCCTAGAAATGGAATTCTGAAAAAATAACAAAGCCAATAAGTGTATAAGTCCTTAGGAGCCATGTCTGTCTAAGTTTCAACTATGTTGCCATGATTCCATCCCTTCTTTCCCCTGGGACACTTGGCCAAAGAGTCTTGGTAGTGCAATGATTATTCAAACTTGGGTAACTCACTGTAAGCTGAGCTTGATTAAGTGAAATGACTGAATCCATACTAGTTATAACACACATAGAGCTCATCGTAATGAGTTCCCATGCATGACAGAAGAGGATATACCCCTCACAATACTTTATGGTACAATACAGAGTCGAAAATGTGAGGAACACTACCTGCTGATCGATTCAAACTTCATTACATCTACAAATCCGGTTTTAGTATAAGTTAGATAGCTAAAAGTACTCTTACTCGTATGCCATCTAGATCCTGAACCTGTGGGGTCATCATTAGTTATTTGTCTTGCTGCCAGATCACAGCCCCACCATGGACATTACTCATGGCCTGTGGGAGAATACTTTTTGTAATTGCTAATTTGTTTTTATAATGTTCCCCGTTGGAAAATTTATTGACAATAGCATATGATTTGAAACATTGTGTCAGATGCTCTTCTTGCCCACAATTTATAGTTGTTTGGACTAGAGTGACACTGATATATGTATGCAAATTTTTTTGAATACTTCTAACTAATTCTGTGTGCCCTGGAGTCAGCTGTAATATCCCTCCTGCCTTGTACAAACTTTTGCAAAAGGACAAACTCTTCCGCACATTTAAGACTTGTTGTGCCTTCAATGATTGTTGTCCTCTTTGAAATTTGGAATCGACTACGTCTTCTGTGATCTCATACTTAAAAGGATTCAAAATAAACAATCCATGTTATTTTGTCACCTAATTTTCTCTATTTTTGATGAATAGAGCTACCTTGTTAACTCCATAGGATCAACCATCGTAATATGAACCCTTATTTCCTTCATTTTCATATTCTAGAATTTTTGTGCAAAACCCAATATAAACTAGTGGATAGCACGCCTCACCCATGGGATTCAAATTGGAACCTAATGGCATGAAACTAGAAAAAATGCCTAGTAAAATTGGAAATGACCATTTATACTCAAGTCTTTGAGCTTGAAAATGCAAGAGAGCATATTCAATCTTGGACAATAGGCCTAGAAAAGGTTGTGTCATCTATTCAAAAGCTATAAAAATTTTATATCCTATCTTATCCAATGAGGAAAGCAAGGTAAATGCTTAAGGCTAGTATAAATATGCATGTGTCCTCGGGCCATCCATCTTTTAGACCTTCCCCCGGATATCCATGAGAGACACTTTTCCTAAACCAACCCAACAATCCCAATTGATTCAATGAGATTATCCTCCCATAAATGGTATTATGAAATGGAAGGTTATATTCAAACTAAGAAAGCCATTAAGTGTCTAATTCCTTAGGAGCCATGTGTCTAAGTTTCTTTGTGTTTCCATGAGTCCTTCCCTTCTTTCCCCAGGACACTTGGCCAGAAACCACAGCGAGTGCAATGATTGAAACTTGGGTAACTCAACGTAGGCGAGCTTGATTAAGTGAAATTATTGAATCCATACTAGTTATAACACACCTGAGCTCAAAGTAATGAGTTCCCATGCATAATGAGAAGAGGATATACCCCCTCTGTGCGCGTATTGTACGGTCTGAGTCAACAACGAGGCACACTCCCTGGCGATCGATTCAAACTATTCATCTACAAATCGGGCTTTATTATAGTTAGATAGCTAAAGTACCTATGCCCATCTAGATCCGAACCTGAGGGTCATCATCAATTATTTTTGCTTTCTGTCGGATCATTACCATGGACATTACTCATGTTTGTGGGAGAATAATTTTGTAATTCCTATTTTTTTTATAATGTACCCCCATTGGAAAATTTGGTGACAATAGCACGAGTTTGAAACATTGAAGTGTCGGATGCTCTTCTTGCCACCATCTATAGTTGTTTTTGAATTTGCTTGAGTGACAACACGATATACTCATATGCAAAAATTATTGAATACTTCTAACTAATTCTACTGCCACTATGATCCAATTTGTAATATCCCTCTTTTGCCTTGTACAAAATTTTGCAAAGGACAAATTCTTTAAAGCACATTTAAGACTTGTTGTGCCTTCAATGATTTTTTGTCCTCTTTAAAATTTGAATCTATTATTGTCTTGTGATCTCATACTTAAAAGATTCAAAATAAACAATCAACATTGTTGTCAGCGATTTTCTCTAATTTTGATGAATAGAGCTACCTTGTTAACTCCATGGGATCAACCAGCTGTGAAAATACATGAGCAGCTTATTTCCTTCATTTTCATGATACGGGTACCTACGCAGAGCAATATATAAACTAGTGGATAGCACCTCACCCATGGGATTCAAAATTGGAACCTAATGGCATGAAACTAGAAAAATGCCTAGTAAAATTGGAAATAACCCATTAATGCCAACTCTTTGATTTTGAAAATGCAAGAGGCATATTCAATCTTGGACAATAATCCTAGAAGAGGTTGTGTCATCTATTCAAAAAGCTATAAAATTTTTATATCATATCTTCTCAATGAGGAAAGCAAGGAAACGCTTAAGGCTAGTATAAATATGCATGTGTCCTCGGGCCATCCATGCTAGAGCCTTTCCATATGTCCATGAGAGCCACTTTTCCCTGGCCAACTCGGCGGCCCCAGTGGGTATTAAGTTATCCTCCCCGAAATGGCATTATGAAATGGCATTCGACAAAATGAAAAGCCGGTAAGTGTCTAAGTCCTTAGGAGCCATGTACGTAAGTTTCAGCGTGATTGCCATGAGTCCTTCCCTTCTTTCCCACACAGGACACTTGGCCAAAGAGCCACAGTAGTGCAATGATTATTGAAACTTGGGTAACTCACTTTGTAAGTTGAGCTTGATTAAGTGAAATATTTGAATCCATACTAGTTATAACACACATAGAGCTCAGAGTAATGAGTTCCATGCATGACGAGAAGAGGATATTATACCCTCACAATGCGTATGTGGTACAATAGAGAGTCGACAATGTGAGGAACAACGCATGTTGATCGATTCAAACTTCATTGTCTAATCAGGTTTTATTACTAAGTTAGATAGCTAAAAAGTACCCTTACTCGTATGCCATCTAGATCTGAACACAGAAGTCATCATATTGTTCTAATTTCTTTGCTAGATCACGGCCCCACCATGGATTTTACTCATGGAGGCGTAGGAGAATACTTTTATGTAATTCTAATTTGTTTTTTATAATGTGCCTGTTGGAAAATTTAGTGACAATAGCATAGGATTTGAAACATTTAAGTGTGTTAGATTCTCTTCTTGCCCACATTTATAGTTGTTTGGATTCTTGAGTGACAACGTATATGTATGCAAAATTATTATGCACTTCTAACTAATTACGTATTGCCACAGGTAAAGTGTAATATCCCTCTGCCTTGTACGAACTTTTTGCAAAGGACAAATTCCTCCATACATTTAATACTTTTTGTGCCTTCAATGATTGTTACATCCGCTTTGGGGGTATCTTGACTATTGTCTTCTGTGATCTCATACTTAAAGGATTCAAATAAACAATCCTATTATTTTTCAGCTGATTTTCTCTATTTTTGATGAATAGAGATACCTTGTTAACTCCATGGGATCAACCGAAATTTATGAAAATACATGAACCCTTATTTCCTTCATTTTTCATATTCACAAATTTTTGTGCAAATTAAAGCTTTTAAGCATTGGCTTAAACTAAGTTACTTTTTATTCAAACTTACACTCTTTAATGTATTCACATTATTTTGAGAATATATATAGACACTAAGATGTATGTTGCACCATTGGTTGTTTCTTGAGGTAAGAGGCTGGTATTATGCGGAAATCTTACACTCATTGTTGAGCTGGGAGATCTCTTGTTGCAAACCTTTCACGGTG
Source organism: Pinus albicaulis (assembly GCA_034641835.2). Classification (NCBI taxonomy): domain Eukaryota; kingdom Viridiplantae; phylum Streptophyta; class Pinopsida; order Pinales; family Pinaceae; genus Pinus; species Pinus albicaulis. Next base: position 1,128,941,541 of record CM076574.1, read on the forward strand.
TTCTTGTGGTGGATTGTTGGAGTCAATGAATTGTAACAAGAACTGCATTGTCGTCGTGTGACATGGCGAGCTTATTAGGCCTAGCCTTTATGGAGCTTACCAAGTTAGTACATAAATTTGACTTGGGGAAAACCCAACATTTTTTGATGATGCATGATTGAAGGGATGATCATTTCAAATGAATATAGAAGGGATAATTTGTCCTACTTTTGTAGTCTCCCTTGTTGATAGGAAATATTGCGAACATTGAGATTCCCGGATACTAAAAGACCATTCTTTCTCATGACGGGCACACGATCGAAAGTTGTGATATGAATCATAAAATGATTTTGAGATTTTGAGACGTTCTAACTACTATTCTTCTTGATACAGCACATTGAGCTAATTTCTCCACGCCCCAAAGGCAAAAAATTCAAAATTTTGATGTTGTTAGGCACATTTGCGAGTACGGACTTTTAGGAAAGGACGAGGGCTTCCAACTCGGAAAGGTGGTTAGTTACGGGACAATAATTATCACACCTAATACATGCATGATGAGAAGGAATTGATTTTCCAATATGATATTTAATTGTTTCTAGAATTATTTTGTGATGCTTCTTTGAAGGCATACACTTGTGGCTTAACTTTGGTGGTCATCCTCTTTCGATGGGGCGGGAATGGTGGTCCATGACGCGGGAGCTCTTGCATGAGTATGGCATCAACTTACAACTTAAGAATGAGACGACGGAATATTGGGTAAATTCAGTTGCATTTAGCCTCATTTTATTTCTAGATTGGATGAATGCTATATTTTAATGCTTGACAATGCTGATTTTGACGATTGAGAGAATTCTGAAACTGATTCAAGATGATGGATCAGTTAAAAAGATAAGACATGCTGAAAAAATTGTAGGTGCTTGCTATAATTCATGACATTGTTAACCATATTGTCTTATAGCATACAAGAGCAGTCGAAGTCTTCTTGTCAAGTTTGTTAAGAATTTGTTAGGCAGTTGGTGCTGAACTTAGGATCTTGAAAATTCTGAAATTTTAGTTTGACATTATGATTTTTGATATGAATATTTTTTAGAGTAAAATATAGCTATAGATAAACTTTTCATTTTCCTCTTGAGCTATTAGTGTATTCTCTGGATTACTTCATAGAGTGTATTTGTATAGCCAGGAGTTTATTGAAGGTGTTTGTATGACATCTTTTAAAGTTGTTAGAAGGCAATTTTGGACGACTTTAAAAAGCAGTCTTGTAGCGGCGATTGAATTTTTTTTAAAACGCTAGCTTTACTTTCTAGCACATTGAAAACCTTTTGATGATGGATTTAGGAAAGCGGTTTTAATATTTAGTTTCGACGATTATTTGAATCATTTGAAGAGCTAGAGCAATCCCCTTGGGCCGACTATTGAAGGATCTTCGATACCATCATTACTATGCCATTATTAGGACAATTATATTAGTGTTCCTTTATGTTAGTGTAACTTTTTTTTAAAATTTTAACCTCCTATTACATTCTTTGAAAGATATATAGGAACTAAAATTTCCATATATTTCACTTAATTATTGTTTTCCCCACTCCTCGGCGTTACTTTGCACCTCTCGGTGAAAATGCTAGTTACATAGTCATTATAAGGAAGACCTACTTAGTTACACTCTTCAACATTATAACTATATATAATTTTGATGGTTCCTAGGTTGGAGATTGTATTATTTTCATTGGAGGATGCTACTATTGATGCGCACAAGGCTCTTGAGTTACTTGGTAGGATTCATAGGTGGTTTGTTGAAGGGATATTCTTTATTCAAGATATAACAAGGGAAATCAAGGATGGAGTACATAGCGAGAGCTTATTAGAAATGAGGGATTTTTAGAGGTATTTCTCAAGGAAAAGAAAATTTCAGGAACGATCGCTCACAATTTTAATGCTGATCAATTTTGTGGTTTATTTGTGATCTCTCATGTTGACTAGTGGGCATGGTTAGTTAGTTTTTAGCTCGTGCTCACATTTGTTGGTTCTGAAGCTGAGCACTTTATAACAAATAAGCGAAGTCAAACAACACAAATGGTCCTTTAAGCTCTCTTTTCATTTTGCTAATATTATAATGAAGTTTTATTAGAGCCTTCCATTTGTTTATTTATTTTTGGTTAGAAAGGTTTGCTCTTGGTTTTATGTGATTTTCAATTTATCCTATGTAGCACTGTTGAGAAATGGGAAAGAATAACATGACATTTATTTTTGCGAAATTGATGTTGAAGGAAAATTGCTTTGACATTGTTGATGTTAAGGTATATGTTGTATAAAATATTTATAGTTTAATTTATGTTATATTCTAGTGTTCATTGTCTTTCATTTCTTACGATTGCATTGTATTTTCTTTTGTTTTTAGAAAATGAAATCGGTATTGATGGTAAGAAGCATGAATTGAAAAAGAAGAGCGATAACATTGGAGTGACAAATACAAAGAGAGGAGAGCGGCACAGCGATACCCTTAGAACCAATATCTCACATAAGACACACATGTAAAAATTTGATGATCAAGTCTTCATAGTTGGTGAATTCACACATGTGCCTTGACAACACAATGATAATGTTTTGAAGTGATGAAACATCATTTCATGTGTAAATTGTAGTCCAACTAATATAAAGTTGGAAACTCATATTGTAATATTTTAAGTTTTCATATATGTTATGTGGTTGAAATTATTTATAGTTACTTGCATGATGTTGTTTAGTATTGTAATTAAAATATGCGACTTTGTATTTTCATATTAGATGAACATGCACATTGTATGACATTTTTAAATCATACAAATTAATTTATATTGATTAATAATGAACCTGAAATAAAATGAATATGCGACTAAATTAGTCATTTATAATGATTATTAATGAAATGAGCCATAAACTACTAAATTAGTCGTTTATATAATGAATAAATAGCTACTACAAATGATAAATTTGTGACTACAAATGATGACTAAATTTTGCATATATATGACTATTAGTAGTTAATTTGATGTCTTATAACACAACTAAATTTAATGTTTCTTCGGTCATTAATTGGTTTCAAATAATGACTAAAATTTGCATATATATGACTATTAGTAGCTAATTTACGGTATTTTATAGTAACATGTTGGTCATAGTTCTTTTAGTTATTAATTAGTTTTCTTGGGTGATCATCTAGTAATATATTTTGTTGTATATTTGGTCATTAATTGTGACATTTAATGACCAAATCCAAAGAAGACCAAATAAATGACTAAATGAATGACTAAATCAATGACCAAATGAATGACTAAATGAATGACTAAATCGGTGACAAAATGAAAGACGAAATGAATGATTAAATTAGTGACCAAATCGGTGATAAATCAATGGCCAAATCAATGACTAAATATACAACTAGATAACAAAATTGAGATAACCAATTAATGACTAAGCTAAAAGCGACCAAATTGGTCGCGTTATAAAATCTTAATAAATTAGCTACTATTGATTACGACCAAAAAATGATCGTTTATATGAAAATTTTAGTCGTTTTTTTAGGTAACAAATTAGCCATTTTGTACTAGTGTTAGGTTTTGCCTGGAAATATCTCAATTGTAGAGCTGCCAAATTTATCCATGGAATAGAGAGACATCTGTCTTGATGATAAAAAATCAATGTTGGATTCTTCTTGAAATTGTTCATGTTTGTATTCCGAAGAGGATTAAAAGTTTTCTAAGGTATTTAGAATCTGGCTATCTTCACTAATTTCTGAAATTGTGAAGAGAGGTTGTAAGTCTTCTTCATCTTCTATCCATTGAGTATCATCTAATTCTATAATTGTTCTTACTGGAGGATACAAGGTAAATTTCTTGGTTGAACTACCATCAGAGATGTACATATCATTGGATCTACAACTAATGAAAGCATCAGCTGTAGCTAACCAAGGTCTTCCTAATATAATAGGATGTCCTCCTAGATTATTCTTAGGAGTTAGGATCATAAAATCCATAGGATACTCCCAGGAATCTAGGGACACTGGAATGTCTTCTATTACCCCATCAGGTTTGATCACAGATCTGTCTGCTAATTGTAATAATGTGGGTGTAAAAAGAAGATTAGGAATTTTTAGTCTATCCATGATTTGTCTACTCATGATATTGATTGCTGCTCCTAAATCAATAAGTGTGTTTTGGATCTCAATTCCATTGATGTGTATTTTAACAACTGGATTTCCTGGGTCTAGATACTTTGGAATAGCAATCTTACCCATCATGATATCTTCTATTTTTCCTGCCAGTTGAATTTTCTTTATCTCTCTTATTCTTTTTCCTGTTTTCTTCATGCTCAACTCCTTTATTGTCTTTTCTAAGATTGGAATTTCCTTGATAGCTTGCAATAATGGGATCTTAATACAAACATTTCTCAGCTCATCTAGGAAATCATAATTAGGCACCATAATTTGTTTTTCTACACCCCTATCAATTTGTAATCTTTCTGGAAAGGGAGGTGTAGAAGTGGATGTTGATGGCTGCTCTAATATAGGAGTTGAAATTATTGGTTCTTTTTGTTTTGATTTTTAAATTTTTGGGTCTTGGAAAGTTGTGTTCTCTTCAAGACTTTTATTTACCCGTAGAGAATCTTCCTCAGAATTGTCTTGCTCTTGTATGATTACAGAAGGTTTCCTTTTTTCAAGTATTCTTCCAGACCTAAGTTGAACATCACTAAGGTCTAAAGGAGTGATCAAATAAGTTGGAAACTGTTGGCCTTCTATCATGTATGTGTTCTAAGGATTTTTATTGTTGGGGTTTGGTATAGGTTGGGTAGGCAATTGATTTGTTTTCTGATGAAATGGTAATGGAAGTGGTTGATTGTGATGTTGTGGATTTTGAGGATTTTGTTGAAAGTTTTGTTGAGGGGAGAAATGTGAATATGGTGGATAGGGTGGTGGATACTGATAGTACTGAGAGTATCTTCCATAGGGATTTTGTGCTCCTTGTGCCCAAGTTTGTGATTGATTTTGAAATTGGGGCCAAGGTTGCTGCCAAGAATTCCAATTTGGTAAGGGTTTATTATACAACTGATCATGAAATCCTTGTGTTTGAGGTCCTTGCCAAGGCCTCCTGGAGACAAAATTGAGAGATTCTGTGGAACTTGTAGGAGTTTCTTCTTGAAATACAGCTTTAAGACCAGGAAGTGAAGGACAACTCTTGGTCTCATGTTTTTCTGAACAAATTACACAAGTATCCACAACTTTTGCATCTAAAGGGCACTCTCTCAAGGCATGTTTCTTTCTACATTTGGGACAAAAGATTGCTAAGGCATCAGATTCAGTTTTCTGTTTGTTTTGTAACTTAAGGGTGTCTATTTGTTCACTAAGACTCCCCAAGATATCAGATTTGAATTCATCAAGCATATGTCCTATTTCTGCCCTACTTATTGTCCCAAAAGTAGACTTACTTTCCCTTGCAAGAGCAGGGTCTCTTGGTCCTTTTACAGTTTTAGATTTCCCTCTTGAAAGGTTGATACATAATTCAGCTATTTCAAGTAATGTGAGCTGAGATATATCCCCTTTTCCAATCATGTTAAGGATATCTAACCATTCATCCCTAATTGTCTTCAACAAGAGAGCTTTCAAGGTGTCTTGGTCTAAGTTTTCCATTTTTTCCCTCTTGATGTTATAGTTAAACCTCTCCAACAAATCTTTCAAATTTTCATCCTCTTTTTGTAACATTTTAAACACTTCCTCCTTATGGTTGACTGGCATACAGTAATCCAAATACCTCTCTAGAAATGCTTGTTTCATGTCTTCCCATGTCCTAATAGAACTATTGATCAAACTCATAAACCATTTTAATGCTGCTCCTTTCAATGTTGAAGGGAATAGTTTAAGTTTTTGGGCATCTTGTAAGTAATCATAGGTTCTACATAGGACTTAAAATTCAAATAGGAAGGTTTCAGGATCTTCACTTTTGAGTCCATAAAAGTTTGGAAGGATAGAGGGTGAAATTTTTTTCATAGTTGCATTGGTTTCTTCATCTACTATAGGAAACCCAAAAGAGCTTCCCATTTCCCTTCTACCTCTTCCTCTGCCTCCTTCTCCTTTTGCACCTCTACCTCCTTCTCCTCTACCTATACCTCCTCCAAATAGTGTGTGTTCTCCATTAAAAAATCCTCCTCCCCCTTCTTCTGCCATAGTTGATTCTTCTGTGGAAGTTGAAAAGTTTAAGTCCCTAGCAGGGGTTCCTGAATCTTCTTCTAAGACAGGTTCAGTGGGTAAAATGGAAGGTCTTTCTAATGGAATATCTGATCTTAAGTCCTCTAGAAGTCTAGGATCAGTAAAGGATGGAATGTGGGTTTGAGTTGAAGGTGTGCTGGCTCTTGGTCTTGGTGAAACAAGTGGTGTTCTAGGAATCAAGCTTCTGCTTCTTAGGAATCTACCCCTTGAGTCTCTTTCTCTACGCATATCATTGTTTTTGGGAGGTAAGAAACAAGGCTACCTAGTTACACTTTCCCGGCAACGGCGCCAAAATTTCTGCTCAACTTAGTGTTCCTAAATTGAGGTCATAAATTGTCAACCAGGGTTAGTAAATTGTTGAAGTGAAGTGCACTATATGTGCCTAGGTATTTGTTTCTCACTACGTTGTGTTTAGTGTTTTTCCAATGTTTTTGGTTTTGTGTTTTTATTCTAAGAGGGAAAAGAACTAATTTTTGGCAAAGAGAATTTGTTGGTCACACTAAAATAGAGCAAAACCTATTCTAAATTATGTATGGATCTTGAGAACAGAAAATGCAATACTTTAACAAGAAAAATAACTCATAGCAAGAACTCAATAACTCACAACATGAACTCAATAACTCATAACATGAACTCAATCCCATTCATTCATTAGAAATATGTTGGAATAGTTTGAGAAAAGGATAAGTTAGTGCCATGAGGTTCTTCTAAGTAAACAATCCACCTACAAGATCACAGAGAAAATCTTATCCATGGCTAGAAATTTGTTGGAACATATTTGGAAAAAGATAGTCTGCAACACAGTGAGGAACTCTACTCTAAATTAACCTATGACACTAAAATTAATCCATTCTGCAACTTAAATTGTCACTACTAAGCCTTATTCGGAAATTAGACGTCTTTTGGAATAGTTTTGGGAAAAAGGCTATTTGCACAATTATAAGAGATTGCAGAACAGTCAAGGCCTTGAACTGATGTCACTACTTCCTGTCCATATGATGATGTATTGGAAGAGATTAATAACAAGAGTAGTTTGTAAATAATGAAGGCCGTGAAGTCTAATTCAACTAGCTAATCAAACTTGAAATACAGTGACTATAACTGAACTAGAATGCAATTAAACTAACTTGAAACACGGTGAATAGAAACTGAACTAGGGTGTTATTAACCTCCGGAGTATTACAACTAAACTAAAAATGCAACTAATCACTGAAATGTTTCAGCTCTGTCTCATTTGGGGTTAGTGGTATTTTGGAATAATTCATAGAATAGGACTGGCTGTAACATGTGATGTAAATGAGCATAAAAACATAAATTTCAACAAAACGCAGTAAGCTATGAAACACCACAGCTATGTCTCATCCAGTGTTAGTGATATTTTGGAAAGAGATTAATAAGAACAAGACTAGCTGTAACAACTGATGTAATTGAGCACAAAAACATAAAGTTCAAAGAAATGCAACTAACTCCTAAAATACTACATTTATATCTCATTCAATATTAGTGATATTTTGGAATAATTCGTAAGAACAAGACTATACTGTAGCATCCAATGCAAGTGAATATAAAACACAAAGTTCAAAAAATTGCTTAAACTAGGAATGCAACAAGGCTAAAGTTACTTATCTAAACAATGTGCACAAAGCTTCTCGGGCAGTAGGGCCCCTCTACCACCGGATTAGCATACAAATCTCCTCAAGATTGCCTCAGATCTTGCAATAAATCAGTGCTTCTTTCATTAAAGGAAAATTATTTTAAAAAAAACAGAGTATTACAGTCTTCTGAGATCTAGCAACAAAACATAAATCTAGCTAGTTGTTTCTCGGTCTCCCGAGTCATTCTTATAAGAAAATTACATAACTGCCCTTGAGATAAAATAGGAATAACTGTCTTTCCCAACTAAAATCAAATTAGAACTCTGGTGGTGGTCTCGTACTATGATTAAAGACATCTGTACAGTCCTTGTCCTATTAGAAGTCTATCTCCTAGTTTTGGTTTCCCACGTTGTTATAGCATCATTTTTCACCCTCATGTGATTCATGATTGTCTCTATGGCCTTGGGCACCCATTCCCACAGAATTGAATAAAATTCATAAAAAACAGTGTTAAAAATCCCATACAGAGGTATGCCTAGACTTTTTCGCGTGTATACGCGAGTCCACATGTAATTTTCCGCGTATGCCATTAAAATCATTAAAAATATATATAAAAATTCCCTATTTTCGGGCTGGGTTGATGGTTACGCCAGTAGTTCAACCACCCCAGCACGTGGCCAACTGTTTCCAACTGATTGAAACTACTTTGAGGGAGTATAAAAGCCCCTCATGTCCATGGCCTAAGGGAGAGATAAATCTTATAGATATTATACTCTGTTGGAATCCCAATTCAAGTCTGAATTCCCGTGCCTCCTGCACTTCCCCAGATTTTTACAGAAAACCCTTGTTTCCTGGAGATGCTCATCAGTTTATATTCCATCTCGAGTGCACAAGTCTTGAAAGTATCTTAGCGAGGCAAGGGCGGGACGGATCTGGACGACGGTTTGTTCGAAGATCGTGGAAGGATTCAGGTGATCTCTCCACTTTTTATTACTGTACATGATGTTCATAATGAAGAAGAACCATCTTGTTCCTGAAATCACGTGGTAATATCTGCTTGTATATTTGGAAATATTATTATTTAAGCATTTATTATTGTTTATATAATGTTTCACATGGTTTTCACTGACATTTAGGGTAATTATATGTTGTACAACTATATTTCTGTGCACGTTTCTTCTTGGTTTTCAGGTTAAGGAGGAGGAAGGGTTGCTGGGGGTTTGGACCCCGCGGGATCTACATCAAATGTAGGATTACGGGTGAGTTCTACTATTGATGTCATCTAGTTTTTAGCATACAAGTGTGGTTGTGTGAGTCCTTCTTGAATAGCATGCCCTGATCTATGGAGGTTTTGACCCAACAAACCTCTAGGGTGTTTTATCCCGAAACAAAACTGGCGACTCCGCTGGGGATCGCATTTTTGTGATTCCCCTGTTGGGTGGTTTCAGCTGTTTTAAAGGTTTCAAACAGTTTGAATCATTATTACCAGTCCAGTTAACTCTTTCTCAGTCAGACTGAAGACCTGGTTCTTTATCCAGGCTTGATCTTTTTTATTTTTCATTATTTACCTTTTCATACGCGAGTTTGTCTATACACAAACGTGTATACAAGCAGTTTGCTTCACAGGAAGTCGCGTATACGAGGGTTTCCTTTGACACAGTCGCGTATGCACGCTTGTTTCAAAACTGTCAAGTAGTGTATGCCTGGGAAAATTTTGAAATTTTTGATTTCTTGACCTTTTAGTCTTGTCTGCCTGTGGAGACCTGTTCCTACAGTGTCTTTATATCCTCTGGATTGTGTTGAAAGTGGTCATTGGTCTTTTTTCTCTCTTGTTTGGTTGAAGACTAGCTTATCTGGAAAATCTTGTTTTTAGTGCTTGCATTTCTGGTTCGAGTACCAAGATCTCTTCCTGGGGATTATTGGTTGTTCTGCTTCATCAGGATAGAGAGCTTTTGCTCATATACTCTTTCCTCATTTTATGTTTTGCTTTGCGCTTGGATTTTTTCCTGCTTTTGGTTAGTTTTCTTGACTTCATTTGACTAGGTCTTGTTGCAATTTTTTGAAGCGTCTTTCTTGGTTCTTTGAAGTTTTTGTTTGCAGCAAGGTTGTACTATTCTTCTGGGCTGAGTTACTGAGTTTCTTGTCGTCTTTTGCTCATATAAATCTTGCTACTAATTAGCCCTATAAGATTTGGAGCGTTTTTGAAGTTTTTCTTGAAATTCAGAGTTGTTTGGCTTGGGATTTGATAGTTTTCTTGGTCTCTTCGAGCTCTTCTTTTTTATAAAAATTCAAAAGCTCAAAAAACATTTTGTTTTGTCATTTTCTTTTGTTTTGCATTTTTTTTTTCGTTTTGTTACATCTTTTGAAGCTTTGTTGAGATTTCTTGCCTTTGGTTTTTGACTTGATTTTGGAAAGGAATTGTCATTGGTTTCTTCCTCTTGTTTTCAAGCATATTTTGATGTCTTCATATTGAGAGTTTCTACTTTTGGGAACTAGCTTTGTGGACAATAAAAAAGTGATAGAACCGAAGGATTGTTGGGAAATTTCTCTTTGTTTTGTTAGGATTTGCATCTTAGAATTTGCATGCTCTTAGTTATTTGCATTAGGTGCACTTAAGCATTTGTAGTCATTTTCATAGATTTTGCGAGTGTGAGTTTGATATTTGAAAAGAAAAAAATATATAATCTCGTAGAACCCATGTAGAAATTTCTTTTCATCGAAAGGAAATTACTGCACTTGCATGTAGTTTGGTTTTCATTAATTTCTTTTCTGCGTCACAAAACACCACGAGTTTCATTTCCATATCCCTTTGACTTAATATAACAGCCGATTAAAATAAGCGCTATAATTTAAAAACAACTAGCAAGTTTTTTATTAAGTGTCATACACCAACTAGCTAGGTTTTAGGGCCTTGGATTAGGTGAGTGGAGAGTTAACTCTCCAAGGCCGCTCAAACAAAAACATAGAAGTTTATTAATTGAGCGAAATCCAACTCTGTTAGGTGGACCGGGAAAGCTCTCCTCCAGAGAGTCAAGCGCGAGGGGAAGTGAAGGCCGAGAAGAGAGATACCCCCTCTCTGATTTGCTGGATCTGACCTCAAGACCGTTCCACCCGGCTTCTGACACGGATTGGTGCCCATAGTTGCCATTCCTAGGTTCCACATAGGTGACTGCAGGGGGGAATACCCGTGGTACCTGAGGCAGACGTCGTATCACTTCCAGCAGTACTTCTGGGGAGTGCCCTTGTGAAGCTTGGGTACTTGTGCTGGAAAAGGCTGTTGTTAGGAGGTCGTCATAACTGTTTATGTTACCTTCGCTAGTAGGCCTGGGCCATAATTATCCCAGACTACTTTCGGGAGGTCCTATTCTTCGCTTTCTTGTATTTTGGTGTCCGGTCCTAATCACCCGGAGCGGAAATACCTGAAGGCTGTTTTCTTGATTGTATCTCAGGGATTTTTTGTAGTGAGTGCTCTTTGCTCCTAGCTTTCCTAGCTTTACACTTTTTTTGAGTCTAATTAAAATTTGTTAAAGTGGTTGATCAAGCGCCTCGTCGATCGAGGAGAATCCTAGGGTTATCTCCCGAGAGTCCAGAGCCTTCTTCAAGAAGGGGTAGGAGTAATTTAGTAGGTGAATAACACCCTGTGGCATCTGACGCAGTGGAGAGAGATCCTCCATAAGGGATTAAAGGTTTTGTGTTTGGCTCCGGTGTTGGTTCCGAGAGGAGCGTTCTGCTCATCTCGAGAGTCTTATTTTCGCAGGAAGAAGAAGTACAAGTAGAGGAAGTACCTCAACCCTCTGAGTCACTTCCATCTCCTCTTCCTCCCGATTATCCATTCGTTGTTCAGTACATCAAACCTGAGTATGCAAGACCAGAAGATCCTCCATATTATTCATACCTTTTGATGGCCACGACTGGGAACGTGGCTTCAGCTGTGAGTGCTGCAGGCATTCAGACTCCTGCTTCTGTATAAGGAGGAGTCACTATTGCTATATCTTCGATTGCTTCTAGTACTGCTGTGTTTGGCTCTAGTTTCACCCAAGCACATGCTTCTCAATCTGGTCCCTTTTGTTTTGGAATGCCCACTAGTGGGATTCCTTCATTTTCCTTTTCTGCTGCTGCAGCTGGATCTACACCCATGTCTTCCATGGCTAGTGGATCAGCTTCTTTTCAAGGGTTCCCCTTCGGAACTGGGCATATTCCTAGTTCAAATCCTTCTTTAGGGTCCTTTCCATTTACTTCTCAGACTCAGAGTTTTAACCCTTGGTCTGGTGGTCAGAATTCGACTACTTTTACAGGTTGGAACCCTGTATTCACTACAGCGGGGGCAGGGAATCAGTTTTACGCTGGTCACCAAGGGAATGCTTCTTTCCCTTCATCGAGTGCTTATTAGACTTTTTCCCCTCTTTCTAATGCCTGGAACCCCTATCAGGAGCTTTCCTCTTCATTCAATACTTCAGGAGGGGGAACTGGTCCGGTCTTTGGTAACTCTGCGTTGGGAGGAGGTTCTTCTCCTTTTTCTACGATTTCTTTCTGGCAACTTGGTGCCTTATCAAATCCAGGGAATTCTTTTCAGAATGTAGGGAATTCATCCCATCAAGGATGGAATCCTCAGGCTCTGCCTTGTTTACCTTTTCTAGCAACGCTAAACTTGCCAGATCTGTCGAAATTGACGAATGATCCGATCCGGTACAGTCCGGGGTGGCCTCCGGTTCCGACCAAACTACCTTCAGACATTCCAAAGTTTTAAGGCAAGAATGGAGAGGACCCGGCCGACCATATCACCACCTTCCATTTATGGTGCTCTTCTAACTCCCTGATCGATGATTCGATTAGGTTGAGATTGTTTCAACGCACCTTAACTGGAAACGCTGCCAAGTGGTATATTGAGTTAACTGGGGGCAGTTTTGCTACATTTGGAGATCTGGCTGTTACATTTCTAAATCATTTCCAGTTGCCCGTCCATTATGACCTCTGGACTGAACTCCTAGCTAATTTTAAGCAGGACGACGCAACCCACATTTCTAACCATATTCAGGAATGGCAGAGAAGGAAGAGGCTTATTAAAGCTCATATTCCAGGAGAATTCCTTTTGGAATGGTTTTTGAAATCTCTGCAGTCAGATATTTCTAAAGATGTATCCCTGTCTGGGTTATTTTCTGAGGAACAGGGTATTTTTAGGGCCCAGCAGCTGGAACTGATATATTCTCAGTCTGGAGTCCTTCATTAATATTTGCCCAATGCTCCTCGCTCCAAATTAGATTTATCCAAGACTAAGTCTGGTCCTCATAGTGATGGACTTATTGGGTCGATCAATAATGGTGCAGCTAACCTGCTTACTCAATTGCAGCAGTTGTCTATACAATCTGCTCCTTCTGGTCAGGCTATGCCTGCTGAGTCATCGCCTTCCCAATCTTTGTCGGTAAATGACGTCAAAACTTCCGATCCCAAAGGAAATCAACAATCCGAAGGGAAGAAGAAGGGACGTAATAATAAAAATGGAAAGAATGGGAAGGGTAATGCAAATAAAACCAACGAGCATGTTGGTGAGGGTCCAAAGGATAAAAAGAAAGTGAAGTTTCCATGCAAGTTGTGTGCTGGAGACCATCTTACACACCTTTGCCCTAAAATTCAGGATGCGCAGCGCTTCTTAGCTCAGCAGGGTTCTTCCAGTTCCCAGGCTGTGTTGACAAACCCTTTTCCCCAAGGGAAACAGCTAGTTGTTGGCGCGAATCAAAATACTGAGGCTTCCTCTAGGGGCACCCAGGAAGGGGAAATTCCATCAAACATATACATGATGAGTGCTCACGTGGATGTCGCCACGAGATCCCGTGATTATGGCAAAGATGAGTCTTCGAAATCTAAGGGTGCGCCCGATGCTACTGAGCCGCTTCATATTACGAGGCCTACAGTTGAGCCTATACCTCGAATACCAAAAGCATCTACTAAGCGTACGATGATTAATCCAAATGCTAAGGCTGCCCAGAACTACTCTATTGTGGAAGATCTGGTGCAGAGTCCTTGTGCCATGTCGGCTCTTGAGGTGCTCCAGTCTTGTCCTTCTCAGCGCAGCGCTCTACTCACTACCATTGGGGCTGTTGATCCAAAGAACTCTCTTATGATTACATTTGATATGTCTAATTTTAAAAAAAGACTCCCCCATCATATGGCTTTTCATATTAAATCATCGTACCGGAAATGCAATATTTTTCGAACGGTCGTTGATGAGGGGGCTTCCACATGTGTGATGTCTCTCACATGCTGGAAGGGAATTGGATCTCCCACAGCTGTTCCATCTGCTACTCTTCTGACTGTGTTTGATGGTCATTCTCACAGACCACGTGGTATTGTCCCAGCTTTTCCCATCTGTGTTGGGGGAAAAACTGTAAATATAGAGGTTGAGATAGTTGATGCAAGCTTGGATTACAACCTTATGTTGGGGCAAAACTGGATTTATGAGATGGATGCTATTGCATCCTCATTGTTTCATATTATTTGTTTCCATCACGAAGGGAGGATTGTTACAGTGGATGAACTGGACTGTCCTCCTGTAGACCCGAATGCATCTACTAACTCAACTATTCCAAAGTTGGATAATACCAAGGCGCCTGTTGAGAATTTAGGGGTTGGAATGTATTCTTCCTTGATGGGTACTTTTGATATTCCTCCTCCTACTGTTCATATAAATGCAATTTCATCCTCCAGGGCTCCTCTTCGAAGAGAGTTTTTCAGAACTCATTATTTTTCGGACCCTTGGACCTTACCTTCCCCTACCGCCACATTAGCGGAAGGTCAAGTGGGTGGAATGGCATTTCCAATGTCTGCAGCTGAGATTGCTTATCATTCTATTGTTGACTCTGCAGAGTCCATCCCAGCGCCTCTTTCACCGGAAGAGTTGGATGGATATGTGGCTCCGGCTTGGACACTTAGTTCTTCTTCTGCCCATGATTGCCTTGATACCACTCTTCCATCTGAAGAGGCCATCCTGGAAGCTATGATTGGTATAGATAGACCGTGGGATGATTTGCATCATCGGTCCTACTTTTTACCTGATTTGAGCGAAGTTGAAACGAGTTTTCCAAGTCCTCCGTCTCATGGTCCTGTTCGCCCAGTCCTGAACCCTTTAGCACCAACATAGGTATATGCTGAAGGGAACATGGCTGTGATTTCTCCAACTATCCTGGTGAACATTTCCAAGGATCCCAATGTTATAGAGAATGTATTCATCGGAGCTGAATGTTCCCCTGAAGAGATTCAGATTTACACCGATCTCTTTAAAGAGTATAGGGATGTGTTCGCTTGGTCTTATGAGGAAATGCCTGGTATAGATCCATCTATTGTCCAGCATGAGATCAAGACTTACGAAAATGCTAAGCCTGTGAGGCAAAAAATTCGTCCGGTCAATCCTAGGAAGGCAGCAGCTATCAAAGCTGAGGTGGAGAAGCTGCTTAAGGCGGGATTCATTTTCCCTGTTCCTTTGACTGAATGGGTTTCAAACCCTGTTCCCGTAGATAAAAAAAAAGGAACAATTCGAGTTTGCATTGATTTCAGAGACCTTAATAAAGCATGTCCTAAAGATAATTACCCCACACCATTTATAGATCAGATCATCGATGAGTGTGCCGGTAACGAAATTTTCTCCTTCATGGACGGTTTCTCCGGATATAATCAGATTACTATCCGTCCTGAAGATCAGCATAAGACTGCCTTTATTTGTCCCTGGGGTACTTTTGCTTACAAGAAGATGCCTTTTGGTCTTAAAAATGTTGGGGCTACGTTTCAGCGGGCCATGTCATATGCCTTCCACGACATCAAACAGATTATCGAGGCATATTTGGATGATTTAGCTGCTCATTCTCGAAAGAGAATGGATCATCCTACTCACCTCCGCCAAATATTTGAACGATGTCGTTTCTACAAGATTAGGTTGAATCCAAACAAGTGCGTTTTCGCGGTTACATCCGGTCGGTTATTGGGATTCATTGTGTATAGGGAAGGGATTAGGGTAGATCCCTTTAAGGTTGAGGCAATACTTCGGTTGCCTCCTCCGTCCTCTATTCGTCAACTTCAAAGTCTACAAGGAAAGGCTAATTTTCTTCGGAGATTTATCGTAAATTATGCTGAAGTTACCAAGGGATTTATGAGATTGTTGAAGAAGGGAGTTCCATTTTTTTGGGATGAATTCGCTCAATGCTCATTCGATGCTTTGAAAAAAGCATTGACCTCTGCTCCTTTATTGAGTCCACCTGATTATAGCAGGGATTTCCTTTTGTATCTTGCAGCAGCAGAATCTACTATTGGTATGGTTCTGGTTCAGGAAGATGATGCTCTTGCAGAGCATGTTATATACTATCTTAGTCGAGGACTGGTAGGTCCTGAGCTCCGGTATACTTTGATAGAAAAGTTAGCTTTAGCAGCTGTTCATGCTGTGCAGCGACTCCGACATTATATTCTTCTACGAAAAACTTATGTTTTGGCAGCAGCCAATCCATTTCAGTTTATTCTCAGTAGGCGAGTGATTGGGGGCAAATACAATAGATGGATTGTGATTTTGCAGGAATTTGATCTTGATTTTATGTCTACCAAGTCCAAGAAATCATTGGTTTTCGTGGAATTGATCTCCGAGTTGCCCTGTGGGGAAGAGATAGTCTATGATGAATCCTTCCCGGATGAACATTTGTTTCTTATCTCTCCACAGGATCCTTGGTATGGAGATATAATTGTGTATCTTCAGACTGCGAAGTTTCCCTCTACTTTTTTGAAAGATGAGCGCCGTAAGTTGCGTCACTTGGCTAAAAATTACTTGATTATTGGTGATGCTTTATACCGTCGAGGGGTTGATTCAATCCTGAGACGTTTCTTAACTCTCGAAGAAGCTGAGGCTGTGCTGAATGATTGCCACAGTGGAGCTTGTGGTGGTCATTTATCTGGGCTTGCTACAGCCCAAAAGATCTTGCGTGTTGGGTACTTTTGGCCTTCGATTTTCAAGGATTGTATGGAGTCGGTCAAAAAGTGTCATCCGTGTCAAGTTTATACTCGAAAAATGCGCGCTCATCCAGCTCCGCTTTTTCCAGTCATTACTGTTGGTCCCTTTACAAAGTGGGGTATTGATTATACTACTTGTAACCCGCCTTCGGCTAAAGGTCACAAGTACATTATTGTAGCAGTAGACTACTTTACGAAGTGGGTCGAGGTTATGCCTACTTTTGGGAATGATGGTGAGACTACAACTCTTTTCCTTTTCAACCAGGTTATCGCTCGTTTTGGTATTCCTAGAGAGATTGTCACTAATCATGGCAGTCATTTTCAGAATAGTATGATGGCTAAGTTGGCTCTCAAATTGGGTTTCCGGCAGGAGCATTCATCTCCGTATTATCCTCAAGCCAATGGGCAAGTGGAAGCCGTGAATAAATCCTTGAAGACAATTCTTCAAAGGACAATCGATAAAGCTCGATCCAACTGGCATATCATGCTATATCCTACACTTTGGGCATACAGGATGTCAGTGAAAACTGCAACTGGCTTTACTCCGTTTCAGCTAGTTCATGGGTTGGAATCTGTATTTCCCATTGAATGTGAGATTCCTTCTCTTAAGTTAGCTGTTGAACTTCTTCCTAACACTTCTAGTCTTGAAGAACGTCTCCTTCATCTGGAACATCTTGATGAGCAGCGTCGGGATGCCGCCACGATGAATGAAGCACATAAAAACCGAGTTAAAGTTCAGTACGATAAGGCGGTCAAGCCTAGGGTTTTTTCGGAAGGTGACCTTGTTTTGGTCTATGCCCAAGAAAAAGATGCCCTGGGGGTAGGAAAGTTTAAGTCTATGTGGTATGGCCCCTTCATCGTTAAAAAAGTCCTTAAAAAAGGAGCATATACCTTGGTTGATTTTGAAGGAAACGAGTTGCTGGAGCCCAGAAATGGGCTCTATTTGAAAAAGTATTATGCCTAGGCTTCGGCCTGACATTTTGCTTTTGTATATAGTAGTTTTACTTTGTACATATCTGGTTGTTTTTCGATCTTTGATGGGATGGTGATGTTTTTGATCTGCTTTGGCAGGTTGTGTCGGATGTCATGAGTCATTTTGGTTTCGCCGATGGTGCTAGTAGACACACCCGGAACTTGGCTTCCGCGGCTTGGGTGCTTCATCATCCATCCGGTCAGCTGTTAGTATCAAGAGGAGTCTGCATTGGTCCTGCTTCTAATAATATAGCAGAATACATTGCAGTTATTTATCTACTCTCGGAGGCAATATCTTTGGGTGTTGATTCGTTGGTAGTTTTCTTGGACTCCAAGCTGGTGGTGTCGCAATTGAACAATACTTATCGGGTTCGAGATCCATTTTTACTCTGGTTTTTCTTGAGAGTACGTTTGTTACAAAGATCATTTCAATTTTTAACTTTCATTCATATTCCTCGAGCTGACAATTGGATGGCAGACTCATTAGCTAATCAAGCAATTGATTGGCATATTAATCATTCCATACAATAAAATTTAATCATCAAAAACATCATACAATTTTATACATTTGTCACATCACATCAAACATCATTGTATATATATTATCATAGTGTTTAAAAACTATACAAAATTTGGATCCATAAGTCATACAAAAAATTGGGCTTATGCCCGATCATGTTCAGTCTCAAAAAATATACAGTCATCTGATATATCATATCTATATACTCCTGTGGTCCCTGCCCAGAAGTTGTGTTCCTATAGAACACAATCGCGGTGGAAACTCGGGGGAATAACCGTACCCAGTCACGGGGTACTCCTACCACCCGTCTCTGGATGGCTTCAGGCAGATCTTCCACTGCAGCCATAGGTACTTGGCGGGTTAACCCCTCCAAGTTCCTCTGTACAGCCTGGAGGGTCCTGTCTGGATCTACTGTATCTGCCTCGCCTCTGCGACGCTTATGTTGTGGGTAACCCTCAGGTCGAATTGGTCCAATATCTGTATCATGATCATTTTAAAATTGTAAGTCATCTTGAATCCAATCAAAAACATGTTTGTTTTCCATTTTTTCACATATATTGAAAAAATCCAAAAAAAAATTATATAAGTCAAAAAATTGCAAACTTACCGACTGTGCCCCATGCCGCGCCTGGTGGAAGGACAAGGTCTGGATCGCCACGAAAATCCATCCCGGCATAGGGATAGTCCTCCACAGCGATGATTTTTTCTCCCCACCATTGGAAGAACTCATCATCCCAAGTGGTTCGGGGAACTTCACTTCCCCCCAGTCTCTTCATCGAGTCAGCCCACCGGGCAATTCTTGGATCTCTCAGGCTGCTGATAGAAGCGATCACTTTGGGTCTCATCCCAGGAATCTTCTCGAAGAAGAATGTCATCAAAATTGTACTATATCCAAAAAAAATTGTCTTTGCTTTTCGGATAGAAGTCAATTGTTGCTTCATGTTCATCAGTAGAGTTGTGCACCAATCATATAAATGAGTTAAGCATTCCACTGCTATACTCATTTGAGTCCTGGATGCCTGGTGTAGGGAAGTAGATCCCGCTACCCTGCCAATGGTAAAAAGGAGAATTTTCATGTGCAAGTCTCTTAAATCTTTGATAGCAATTTGAGTTCCAACTTTCTTGGAACCCTCTACGCAGTAGACGTGGACGTAATCTTCCACGGTTAGCCCTCCCAAAGGCTTACCATGCAAGTCTACTGGCTCCCCCCTCCGGGAGAGTCCAGTAATAAAATAGATATCTTCCACCTCGATACGTATGGGCATTTGATCTATTATGAAGCAGTCTTCTTCCGGTTCCCAATAATTCACAAGAATTTCGAGCAACCAGACATTACTCTTCATATTTGGCATTTTGAAAAACTTGAGCAATCCACAATTTCGAAGAATATTGAGTGATACTTGGTCCTGCATGACTTCATTGTCAATGGCACTGTGTTCACGCTCTCTCCAAGATATAGTCATCCTGCAAAAATTCAATAATTCGTTCATTAGCTACGCGTTTTTTCATTTTGGGTTGCGCATACGCGAATTTATTTGTGCACAGTCGCGTATATATGTGACTTGGTCATTATAAACCCGCATATGCGCAAACCCGTGATTTTAAACAAATGGTTCTACGGTGAAAATTCCTAATTTTTAACTTATGAACGGACAAAATGAATAACAAGGATGAATTAAGAGCTTACCTAACAAATTCGGTGAAGTTTGACGGTCGATTGCTCCTGTTTTGACGAAAGAGGCTTTTTCTCCAGAGCTCTTTTTCCCAATTCAGCAAGTCACAATGAACCAAATGTGAGGTAACTTGTCTATTTATGCCCAAAAAGTTGAAAATTTTTGCAAAAATTTGTTATGCTTATTTTTTCAATCCATCTTAAGCTGCATAACCCGGATGCTTGGAAGTGCCCAGATTGGTATATTTTCAGGTACATTTTGATGAACTCGAGATTTTTTCCAGTTTTTGATCCATGACTGCTGACTCGTCATGGCAGGTATATGATCTTCACTGGCATATAGGCAATTTCCGTTGCATTTTGCATACTAGCCTCCATTCTGATCACTTGCCATAGGGTCGATCCCATCAGGTCATGAGTATTTCACCCATTTCACTCGCTGATTATTTAATCATGACTTGGTGGTAGAGCCTTCCTTTACATGGGCTTCCTAGTTAGTTCCTCGCTATCACTTGTTGCCCATGCTGCGTTTTTATGTAGGCTCGGGAGTCCTCTTTAGTCCCGCCATGACTTATGTGTTGAAGCTTCATTCTTCTTCTTCCTCACTATCATTTTTCTGGCTATTACCCTAGAGGCTCCCTGGTGTTGTTTGAGTTGTATTACTGCATTGCATATTGGCTACTTGTTTATCCTGGCCTTTAGCCAGCTTCATTTGGACTCAATGTTTAAGCCAACTTTTGACCTTGACTGTCTGTACAAGTTAACCATTGCATGCATTTAGCTATCGCGACTTGACACCTTTTTACCCATGGATGGAACATTCCTCTGAGTATCGCTTACCAGTTTCCGCCACCTTGCATTGAGCATAGGATCGTTCCAATCCCAGGAACTAGTGCATCTGTTTCTTGATACTCGTTCTATCCATTGTACCATAGCATTCTTTTATTCTTTTTCAGTCTTATTATATGAAAAAGACAAAAAAATAAAATATAAAAAAAGAGCGGGAACGGGATATAACTTCATAATTTGATGGCAGTACAGTGTTAGTTTGTCGCCCTTGAACAAAGCACATACACTTATATTTTTCCTTCATTTGGGATGGTTTTAGTTTTGACCTAGGTTCAACCTTTGCCTTGTTTCACTGGTCAGTCCTCCCCCGGTTGGTTATCTCTTCCAATCATATGGAGAGTTTGTTTTGCCTCCTGCATAACAGACTTATACAATGTCACTTTTTACTGCCATGGTCATCACGAGTCGTGCTTTTGTTCAAGGGAAGTCTAACCAGAGTCGGCCATTCTGCGGTGTCTCTTGACTCATTATTCAGTCGGCCTTCCCGGTCTTGTCAGTATCTTGTTCTATCACATCAGATGTTTTGGTCCTCTGCTCGTGCTGGTTTGAGAAGGTCTCCATTGACTTCTTACCGGCGGTTTTGTCTCTTATCGACTACGACATATTGCTCTGAGAGCAAACCTAGAGCTGCACCCTAGCCCTATTTCCATCATTGATAGGTGACCTTGTGCTCAGCATTTGATCATCATTATGGGTCTTTGACTGAGTGGTTTCCCCTGTGTTCGACGTCAGCACACATTATCACACTTAGGATTCGTGCAGTACCTTGATTTCCATTTGACCCTATTGGTGGATTTCTCGCCTCTGTGTCAGCTTTCATTATTGGTTGGTTCAGAGGGTTTCTTCCATGCACTAGCTTCATCTTGTGCATGTCGGAAACGTACTTCGGTTTTGGTTCCATCACTCTACTTCGTCCGATTCCTTCCAAATCTTGGCCTGCGGGTTACACTCGCGCTGGACTGATGTGGGATGCCTTAATGCCTTCCTTCCAGCAGATCTTTTCCCATTGACTCCGACTCATTGCTCTGGGAATAAGGTCTAGAGTCTTTTTGTCAGTACCTTAGGGTTTGTAGTCATCAGTGGTAGAATCTTCGCGATCGACAGTGGGGACTCATCATTGCCTCCTGATTGGTAGATTCTTTCAAGTGTTCGACTTCAACTCATTTATTCGCACTTGTTAGATTGTACTGGGGCACCTTGACACTCATTTTCATTATTGGTGGGTTGTCTCGCGTTGGTTAATGGTATACATCATTGACCGGTAATCCAACGATTTCTCACATAGTCGACTTCAGCTCATTTATTCCCATTGTGTAGAATTGTGCCATAGTGATCGGTGAAGACCTCGGGTTGCATCAGCATTTCTCGGTTCACTTTTGACAGTCCATTCAGTTTCTGCCAGTGATGTCGTTCACCCTTATATGTTGCAGTGTCAGTACAGCAGCATCCTATATGTTGGCTCCCGAGTTGCGTGATTGTACCATTTATTCCACCTCTTATGATTTGGTACTTGGAGATTCAGTTACTTATATGATCAAACATGTAGTTTCAGCATCATTGATCAGCTTTCTATATGTGATACTTAGACATTGATTTTGACTTGTACTTCTGGGCCATGCTCAGATGATTCATTGTGTACTTCCAGTTTAGATATACTTGTATACGTTTTGGATCTATTTTGTACTTTCGATATGATGTATTTTTTACTGAGCATGGGTATGCCCACCTCAGCATGAGTTGACTCTCTGTTTTCTTTCATTGGTTTTTGACAGGCTGAAATCTGGTGAAGTCCTCCCTTGTCCTTGCGAAGTTCTTTCTATGTGCATAATACATTTCGGCCATCATGTACCCCTTCTGACCTCATATATTAGGGGGCATCTGTTATAGCGTCATTTTTCACCCTCATGTGATTCATGATTGTCTTTATGGCCTTGGGCACCCATTCCCACAGACTTGAATAAAATTCATAAAAAAACAGTGTTAAAAATCCCATATGCGGGTATGCCCAGACTTTTCCGCGTGTATACGCGAGTCCACATGTACTTTTCCGCGTATGCCATTAAAATCATTAAAATATATATAAAAATTCCCTATTTTCGGGCTGGGTTGATGGTTACTCCAGTAGTTCAACCACCCCAGCACGTGGCCAACTGTTTCCAACTGATTGAAACTACTTTGAGGGAGTATAAAAGCCCCTCATGTGTATGGCCTAAGGGAGAGAGAAATTTTATAGATATTATACTCTGTTGGAGCCCCAATTCAAGTCTAAATTCCCGTGCCTCCTGCACTTTCCCAGATTTTTACAGGAAACCCTTGTTTCCTGGAGATGTTCATCAGTTTATATGCCATCTCGAGTGCACAAGTCTTGAAAGTATCTTAGCGAGGCAAGGGCGGGATGGATCTGGATGACGGTCTGTTCGAAGATCATGGAAGGATTCAGGTGATCTCTCCACATTTTATTACTGTACATGTTGTTCGTAATGAAGAAGAACCATCTTGTTCCTGAAGTCACGTGTTAACATCTACTTGTATATGTGAAAAGATTATTATTTAAGCATTTATTATTGTTTACATGATGTTTCACATGGTTTTCACTGACATTTAGGGTAATTATATGTTGTACAACTAGATTTCCGTGCATGTTTCTTCTTGGTTTTCAGGTTAAGGAGGAAGAAGGGTTTGGACCCCGTGGGATCTACATCAAACGTAGGATTACGGGTGATTTCTACTATCGATGTTATCTAGTTTTTAGCATACAAGTGTGGTTGTGTGAGTCCTTCTTGAATAGCATGCCCTGATCTGTGGAGGTTTTGACCCAACAAACATCTAGGGTGTTTTCCCAGAAAACATTAGGACAAACACATTACTATTCTAGAAGACATAACTTTTTTTATTTATGACTTTTATTAAGCATCAGATTTATAATATGGTGTTTTCTTTGTATCCTTGTGAATTTATGAATTTATGGTACAAAATGATTTATAAAAAGACTATTTTCTCACTTTATAATATATATATATATATATATATATATAGTATTGTTTTCATTACTTCTTTATCTTAACGAATGGTTTTCATGAGATGGATACAATGTTTTTTCCTTTCTAGTCATTTTTTTAAAATGTTTTCAATCTTATTATTACTTAGTTCACTCACAAGGTAAGATGTTATGAATACATAATTTATTAATTGATTAAAAAAAATCAATAATAAAAATATAGAAAAAAAATATAAAAATAATTAAATAAATTGTATTTTAAATTTTTAAGAAATGATTTTCACTCTTGATAATTTGAATATATAAAGTCATTTTGTATTTTTTTAAGCTTTTAATTGCTCTCTGAGGGTACTAGTGAACAATCTTGAATATATATATATATATATATCTTAAAGTATAAATAAATAAAATATATTAAAAATATTTAAAAAGAAATTAATGTTACAAATAATAATTAAAAAATAATAAATAATTATTTATATTATGGAAATTATAAGGGATGGTTATGGAAAGGTTGAGGATATAGTTTTAAAATTAATTTAATTAAATCTTTAAATATAAGATGGCATGTTATATGATGATGATTAACTTCCATTAAGATTAATTCAGCTTATAAGACTTTAGTAAAATCAACCTATATTTATCTTAACTCTGGATCTATCAAGCATCAAGAGGGATCAAATATCTCGATGTGTAAACCTACTATGTGCAAACCTACTTTTTGAGTGCAAGCAATAAAATATCATTATAAATCAACATCTACACTAAAATCAATGCATATAGTGCAAGCAATCAAATAAGATTAGAAATCGCTAATTACACTAAAATCAATGCATCTAGTGCAAGAAATCTTCTTCCCTCTCTCTCCCCCCTCCCTCTATATCTATATCTCCCTCAATCTCTCCTTCTTTATATCTCTATCTTAACCCCCCAAACACACACATACTCTCACTCCATATATATTAATCTCTATGCCCCTCCCTCCCTCTCTCCATCTCTCTCTTCTTCCCTCTCTTCACCTTCCATCGATATCTCTATCTCCCTCTGTCTTTATTTATCACCCCAAAACATAAACTCTCTTTCTCCAATATATCTATCTAACCCTCCTTCCTCCTCTCCCTCTATCTTTCTCTCTCTTCCCCTTCTCTCCCTCTCTCACACTTCTCTCTCTTTCCTCCTATTGTTCTCTCTCCCTCTCTCTCCATCTTCCTTATCACTCCCTCCCTCTCTCTCCACTTTTCTTTCTCTATGTATTTCTTCTTCCCTCCCTCTCTCTCCCCCTCCAACTTCATCTCTTTTTCCCTCCATCTCTCCATTCTCTCACATCCTCTCTCTTCCTTCTTGTCACTAGTACAGAATGGCCAATTAGTTACTAAAAAAATGACTAAAATTTGCATATAAACGACCATTTTTCAGTCGGTGACCAATAGTAACTAATTTACAGTATCTTGTAATGTAATCAACTTTTAGTTGTATTTAGCTTAGTAATTAATTATTTTTCTCAATTTTATTGTCTAGTTGTAAATTTGGTCATTGAATTAGTCATTAATTGGCACAATTAATAACCAAATACACAATAAAATATACAACTACATGATCACCCGAGAAAACCAATTAATGACCAAAGAAATATGACCAAAATGTTGGTCATGTTATAAGATAATATAAATTAGCTACTAATAATCATATATATGAAAATTTTATTTATCATTTGAAAGTAATTAATGACCAAAGGTATATGACTAAATTTCGGTCGTGTTATAAGATATTGTAAATTAGCTATTAATGGTCATATATATGCAAAATTTAGTTGTCATTTTTAGTCACAAATTTATCATTTACAGTAGTCATTTATATTTTTTTGGTAGTTTCATATTCATTATATAAACAACTAATTTAGTAGTTTATATTTATTTCATTTATTTTCATTAGTAATCGTTATAAATGACTAATTTAGCCATTGTATATTGATTTTATTTGTCATTTATCATTAATCAATATAAACTACTAATTTAGTAGTTTTCAATTGATTTTATATGTTCATTATTAATCAACATAAATTAAATAGTACGATTTTACGACTAAATTAAAAAAATTTCATACAATGTGCATGTTCATCAAATATGAAAATGCAAAGTTACATATGTTAATTACAATACTAAATAATATAAGGTACAACTATAAATAATTTCAACCACATAAATTATATTATATAAAATTTCAAAGTATTACAATATGAGTTTCCAACTTAATATTGGTTGAACTACAATTTACACATCAATAATGTTTCATCACTTCAAAACATTAGCATTGTGTTGCCAAGGCATTATAGGTGAATTCACTAACTCTAAAGACTTGACCATAATTCTATATGTGTGTGTCTCATGTGGAATATTGGCTTTAAGGGTATCGCTAAAATTCATTTCTTCTCTCTCTCTTTCTTCATTTTTCTCTCCAATGTTATTGTTTTCCTTTTTCTTCAATTCCTGCTTCTTAACATCAGTACTCATGAGTTCCTCTTCTAAAAATGAAAAAAGATACAATGCATAGTATAATACATGAACAATGATGAACACTAGAATATTAACTAAAGTAGACTATAAAGGATTTATATGACATATACCTCAACATCAAGAATTTCAATGTCATTTTCCCCCAAAAAAGCAAGAAACTTGAATGATTTTTCTTTAGTTGGGCGATAGTGGCCACTATGTGGTCAAATGACCTGTATAAAAAAAGGAAATAAAAAGTTAGTATGTATCGATTCAAACTTGAAATACGAAACCACCATCAACACAAAAAAAAATTAATTTACTTATTTAGAACTTAATGTACTTATTTTTTGTCTGAGTTTATAATGATGCACAGCCATGATAGAAACAATATATGTGAAGTTAAGTAATCATTCTTTCTATTAAAAAATATGAAAAAAGGGAGAAGTGAAGGATGTGTATTGTTATATGTTAAGAGATGGACTTGAATTATTAAAATAGGACTTGGGCCAACAAACTATTATATGATGATGCAATATTTATACTTCTCTGTTGCAAGCATGTAGAGACAGAAAAGTAGTGAATCAAGTCCACGACCACATGTGTAGACATGGATTTAACTAGAATATCAATTTGGATACCAATTTTGTAAGAAAGCATGCCACTTGATGTAGTATGGAGAACACATGCCTACTATTTCATAAAATACATAAACCATATATGTTCTTATGTAATGTGATGGTAAAATTATACATCTCAAATGGTTTATACAAGTAAGCTCTCACATTCTATTTCTAAATGCATTGTACAGGCAAATAGATAGATAATTTTACATTTCTCTTTGTATTCAAGACATGTACTAAGCTCCATGTTCTTCTAAAGGGGAAGAAGATTCACACCCATGTAGTCAAACATGGTTGAGTCAAATACATTACTGGGTAATTCACCTATTATAATTTATGCCAAATATGGGAATTTGGAGTTTGCACGCCAATTGTGTGACCAATGGCATGAATGAGACATCATCTCATGGGGTACCATGATTGTTGCTTATGCTCAAAGTGAAGATGCCAATGAGGCCTTGAGGCTAAAAAGAGTGAGCCATGATGTTGTTTTCATGGTTAGCATGTTTCCACAGTGTGCACACTTAGGGGTTTTTGAAGATGATTAATGGATGTATGCCTACATGATTATGATTAAACTTGATCAAAACATTATCCCCAAGCTTGTGATTATGTATGCCATGTTCAATAGCATAGAGAATGCATGTAAATTTTTTGAAAACATTAGTATTAGAAATGTTTTCTTATGGAATGAAACAGTTAAATGCCATGTAGCAAGTGGTCTTTATGGGGATGTGAACTTTCCATATTGCCAAATGTATGGAGTATGTGTACTACCAAATATAATCATTTTTTCCTTTGATCTTTAGGAATGTGTAAATTTGTTTGTTCTAAGAGAAAAGGAGAAAATATAAACCAATTTTTTCAAAATTGGGTTTGAGTTTGATATCTTTGTTCTGAAAATGTATCCAAAGTGTGGAAATTGTGCAAATGCACAAAAATTGATCTTTAAAAAAAATCCTAAAGGGATATTATCTCAATGAGCAGCATGATATAAAAATACATGTAGAATGGACATGCTATTGAGGCATTGACATTTTCTAATCAGTTTAAATTGAGAGATATTAAACCTTACCGAGTGATCAACTCGGGTGTTTGTCGTGGATGTGTGTATCTAGCAACCCTTCAACATGGTAAGTCTAATCATGATTTTATTATAAAAAAAGGAATTGAGTTAGATGTTTCTCTAGAGATTACCGACATATCCATATATTGCAAGTGTAGAAGCATAGATATAGCAAACTAGATGTTTGAAAATATGTCTGAAAAATATTTGGTTTCATGGAACAAGATGATTGATGGGCTTGGAATCATGGTTGTGGTGGAGATGCCTTTTTTGTTTCCACAAATTCCAACAGATGGGAGTTAAACCATATCATATCACTTTTAATTTCCTTTTGTATGCATGTAGTCATGCAGACTTAGTAGAATTGAGTTGGAAATGATTTCATTGCTTCAGTGAAGATTATGGAGTTACCCACAGGATGGACTAGTATGCATGCATGGTTGACATTCTTGGTTGTGCTCGTCAAATTTATGAGGATCAAAATTTTGTAAGGTTGATGCCAATAGAACCTAATTCTATGGTATGGAATGCCTCATTTGGTGATTGAAACATTCATTGCAATGTGGAGGTAGGATAATGGGAATTAGAATGGAGTTTTGAGTTAAGCTCCAAAAATGTAGGAAACTATGTATTGGTATGAAACTTATCTGTTGCAGCTAGAAGATGGGTTGATGTAGTCAAAGTGAGAACAATATTAAACCATGGGAGGTAAAAAATAATTCGAGGGTGCAATTGGATTGAGATCAATAAGAGGGTCCATGAATTTGTTGAAGAAGCTATATCACACCCACAGTCATAGAAAATATACATGGTTTTAGAGAGCTTGGCTAATCAGGAGTTCATGAATTTTCTCAAAATTTAAAGTGCTCAAAACTGTATCGAACTTGAGCGACCGGATATATCTCGCCGTTCTGATTTTGGCGCCATGAATGGTTCGAAAAACTAATGTTGTATGAGGGATATATCGCATTCTGATCGATTTCCCCAACATATAAAATTGCAACAAGTTTGACTGGGATGCCCAGTCAGCATGCAGAGGTACAATTAACAAAAAGGGAAATATTCCTGAGAATATTCAATTTTCCCAAGCCTATAATATTTTTCCAAGTGGCACATGTTGATTCACTGATGTGGTGGTACGATGGTTTTTTGGGCCAATGGTTGGGTGACACGTGGCCAGCCCTGAGGCTGCCACGTGTCCCATGTTTGGTTGATTAAAATTTTGTTGAGGTCTACGGGGTTTGACCTCATGACTTTCAGGTGCACGCATAAAGGTCTCAACTGTCCGGGCTATCACGTGAATCTTAACCTATAAGGGTGTCAGACATATTTAATTTTTAGAACATGTGTATATGGGGGGGGATCGCCGGTGGCCCCATCAGATTGGTCACATGAACCACAAAACTCGCGACATTTGTTGCGATGTTCAAATGGTTGAAACCTTAACACTTAGCGGTATTAAAAACTCCAACCACAAACTTATTCACATGGCGCGGTTACCGTGGTTTAAGTCGATGGTTCCCGAATCAACTCTAGTTAAATGGATATTCACCGTGGTTTCAGCATGGGGTTCGCCCCAAAAATTAATTGTAACTGGGGTTTCACGGGTCGGCATGTGGCCATCCCCACCCCTTAACGGTTAATCTTACATAGTTTTTAGCGCGCCCTCCAAATTTGGAGGTTTTACTATTTTTAACTACAGTTAATTGTAGTTCTCCACTTTTAGTGGAGGTTTTGTAGGAGATATTGGGAAAAAGGCTAGGAGGGTCAATTATCGACCAATTTGGCTGAAAAAAGAGTCTACCTAGACTAATTTGAGCATTCTGGAGCCATTGGTGCAGAGAAAACAGTGATTGAAGGCTTGTAAACACATGTATTTGCAAAATTTTGAGCATAATGAAATATGAACATGCCATTGGGAGTTGGACTAGTAGATGTAGCCCAGGATAGGTGAACTGCTTCATCATGCCTGCTATCTAAATATTATGTGTAGTTTTATTTACCTATTATACACTATTTTTTAGTGTTATTTAGGCTTATTTTCATGCTTAAAATCACAAATTCATCTATGTTTCATGGTTAAATTCCTCAATCCTTAAGCAAACAAATGGAGACAAATATGTACATGTTTTGTAACTGAAAAGACACTTAGCACAGAAAACTAATATAGTCCTTTCAGATTAGGTTGGTATCGGAGCTAGGTTTTATTCTCTGGTGTTGTTGTGTGCAAAGATTTTTTTAACTGTTTGCAAGTTTCACATGCTTACGAGGCTCAAGCTCAAGAGAGGAGAAGGAAAATTAGTGGAAGTAAGAGGCTCTCAAAGTGAGCCACAACAAAGGAGGGCAATATTGCCACATTCTCCACTACCTAGTTCACCTCCTAAAGAAGCAGAAGCAACATTAAGCATGCCTTCAGAGGAAGAAGAAATCCATGAAGAAATGGATCCCAAAGAGGAACAAAGAGTGTACAGAAAAGCATTTCTTGACTTCACTGAGATGGTTAGAATCCTTTATTAAGATAGGAATGAGAAAATAGAAGGAGAAAGATCCAAACTTCACAATGAAGGAGAGGGATCATCAGGAGGTCACAATGATTAAGATCAGTCAAAGAAGGGAAATGGAGAAAATGGAGATAGTGGAAAGTCACCATCCTCACCCTCATCATCATCATCCTATACTTCATATTCAATATATCAGCCACACAAGTCAAAGAACACTGGTAAAATTCATTTTCTAAAACTTGATGTTAAGTTTAATTGCTAATGTTTAATGGTGAAGTCAATGCAAAAAAGCTTGATAATTAGATTAGGCAATTGGAGGTCTATTTGAGAATCTAGAAATTTCATGATGATGATACCAAAATCAAATTAGCTTCATTGAGAATGGAAGGTGCAGCACTGGGAATGTGCCAAAACTTGACATTGATGATGATAAAACAAAGATATGTTTTTCATCATACTTTTCAAACAAATGCTGATATATGTAATGAGTTTTTTTAGATTGATAATAGGTTTTCTTTGAAAGAATATGACAAGAATTTACAATAGTCAACATTGTTTTTTAATGGTGTTAAAAACAAGGTCCCAGTGTAATAGGTTGCAAAGGTCAAAGAGAGGACAAAGCAGCTTTACAAAGTAGGCAAAGGTTTCAAAAATGTTCATTATTGGTTTCCAAAATGCACATTACAATGGAAAATAAAATTTGTCAAGATTCGACGCAAGTTCAAGTCAAAAGCACCTAAAAATCGCCATAATGACAGAGTACAAGGTGAGAAAGATTACAAGTTTCCTTTGATTATTGACCAAGGTAGAAAAAAAATGTTTTCTACAAAATTAGATTTTTGCTTTGAAAATTCAGAAAATGTGCAGCATGAAAGTGTCAAAGACAACAATAGATGGTCGACAGAATCAAGGAAAAATTTGTCTTTTCATGAAAAGCTCCAATTGATGAAATTATGAAAATTTCAATGGATAAAGACTAGAAGAGTGAGGACACAGTCTCATCATCTTCATAATCAGTAATACAGAGAGCTTTTGGGGTCCAAAAGCTTCCCAATGTGGAGGTGTGATTAGGAGTTCATGATTTTTTCTCAAAATTGAAAGTGCTTGAAACTGTACCTAACTTGAGCGACCAGGTAGATCTCTTTGTTCTGATTCCGACACCATGAATAGTTCAAAAAATTGATTTCATATGAGGGATATATCGCGTTCTGATCGATTTTCCAAATAGCTAAAATTGCAACAGGTTTGACTGGGATGTCCAGTCAGCATGCAGAGGTACAGTCAACAAAAAGGGAAATAATCCTGCGAATATTCCATTTTCCCAAGCCTATAAGATTTCTCCAAGTGGCACATGTTGATTTTATGATGTGGTGGTATGATGTTTTTTTGGCCCAATGGTTCGGTGACATGTGGCCAACCCTGAGGTTGCCACGTGTCCCTTGTTTGGTTGATTAAAATTTTGTTGAGGTCTGGGGGATTCGACGCCAGGACCTCCAGGTGTGCACACAAAGGTCTCAACCATTTGGGATATCACATTAATCTTATCCTATAAGGGCACCACACATATTTAATTTTTAGAACATGTGTATATGGGGGGCGGATTAGTCACATGAACTGCAAAACCTGCGACATTTGTTGCGATGTTCAAATGGTTGGAACCTTAACACTCGGTGATATTAAAAAATCCAACCACAAACGTATTCACATGGCACGGTTACCATGGTTTAAGCCAACGGTTCCACAATCAACTCCAGTTAAATGGATATTCACCGTGGTTTCGGCATGGGGTTCCACCCCAAAAATTAAATGTAACCAAGGTTTTGGGGGTTGGCATGTGGCCACGCCCATCCCTTACCGGTTAATCTTACAGTTAAGCTTGTCATATTTTTTAGCGCGCCCTCCAAATTCAGAGATTTTACTATTTTTAACTGCATTCCTCCATTTTTAGTGGAGGTTTTATAGGAGATATTGGGAAAAAGGCTAGGAGGGTCAATTTTCGACCAATTTGGGTGAAACAAGAGTCTACCTAGACTAATTTGAGCATTCTGGAGCCATTGGTACAGAGAAAATAGCCATTGGAGGCATGTAAACACATGTATTTGCAAAATTTTGAGCATAATGAAATATGGACATGCCATTGGGAGCTAGACCAGCAGATGTAGCCCAGGAGGGGTGAAATACTTCATCATGCCTAATGTGTAAATCTTATGTGTGGTTTTATTTATATGTTATACATTGTTGTTCAATGTTATTTAGGCTTATTTTCATTCTTATAATTCACAAATTCATCTATGTTTCATGGTTAAATTCCTCAATCCTTAAGAAAACAAATGGAGACAAATATGTACATGTTTTGTAACTCAAAAAACACTTAGCACAACAAACTAATACAACCCTTTCAGATCATTGGCCTAGCTAATGAATGGTGAAGGTAATATAATGGACAATATATTTATGTTTCATTACATGAAGGAATCTGACAAGAAGCATATATTTTGAAACAAGTCCGAACTTTGTCATTTCTTTTGGGTTTATTAGCTACAAGTCATCCATTCACATAACCAAAAGGCTTTGAATTTGATATTTGTAGTGATTGTCATTGTCCCGCCAAGTTTGTATCCATGATTGTTTGAGGAGTCATTATATAATTATTTTGAGGGATGTAACAAATTTCACTTAAGAATACAATATGTTATTTTGGAAAATTTTGGTGAAGGCTTAGTAATATGGCCAAAATCATCAAATTAAAGAATAAAATACTCAAATTAAATTAAGAGGAAAAAGAGTTTTCTTTAATTTTATCACCTTAAATCTTGGGATCTTGAAGCATGAAGAGGAAATACATGTAGCCAAGAAAATTTCTGTGTGTAAACCACATGGCATCTCAAACATCTCATTCTTAGTTCACACCCCAACTCATCTACTTTGGGAGCCTGGAAAAATAATAACCAAGTAAAATGTTAACAAGATAACATGACTAGTGAACATTCAATGATAGTCTTGAATCATGTTTTTATCCTACTAATAGTTGTCACAGATCCCTAATATCTAGCATAAATAAATGTAGTTCATGTACTCAATTCTAATTTTTTACAATAGGATATTAATGTCATCAAACTAGAACCAATAAAGAAGAGCCTAAATCAACAACCAATGTTTTTCTAGATTTTGAGGATGCTGAATCCCACTCATAGAACATGCACCATTCGTTGAAAATGACATCTAAATTTGAAACTTACATTGGATATGTTCTTGACTTGATAGGCCAAGGAATGGAACTTCGATGCTTCAAGATCTTCCATTGGGAACCAATAATTCTCTAGACCTCTCAATTTTTTCCTGCTTTTCCTCAATTGTTCTCCACCCCAACGTTAATTAAGAATCATAGTATGGATCAAGATATCTTGGTGAATATGGATTGTCACCAGCTGTATATAAAAGTTTACTCCCACTACAGTGAATTAGAGATTCAAATGTAGACACTTTGACTCTAATATAATGAAGCATATACGGTTTTTCTCAAACTGTTAATGCAATGGATAAAATGAATCTAGGAGATGAAAATTTTCCAGCGGAATTAACTACATTCATAATCTCTTGGATGATAATAGCTTTTCTACTAACAAGGGGTTCTCTAAAATCATAATACCAATCCACTGCAATCACAAATAAACACTTTATTCTCTTGAGAAGAAGTTTCCTTGAAGAAACTAAGCTAATATTGTGATATATTTTTTTGTTTTTCCTATGAATTCACGTCATTTATCTTCTGCAATTTCGATTGATTTTCCTTAAGTCTTCTCTAAGATCATCCTAATGTGTTCTGAAATAGCTCCCATGTTCTCTTGATTTTTGAGAATTTTATCAAGATCAAAGGGGCTATTAAGTGAACTAGGGTGAGAAGGCCTATCTATGTCTAATGAGAGCTAAAGAGATGTATTGGGCCTTGGCGGAATCCTTGAATGAACCATTATTTGAGTTAGAATATATATTTTCATTTTGGTCATTTTCACTCTGCCATTGCGGGTGTCTCATTCTACATTTGGAGATTCTTGAACAATATATTTTGCAATGCTGTGGCCAAGAATAGAGATGAATGTTCTACAAACCATTTTTCCTACACTAAGCCTAGAGGCTCTTAGCAACTACTAGTTTGTACAAAGCAGCTACAATTTCCTTGTTATTATAGAGATCCACTCATATCATTATTCAACATCTGCACATTAATAAAACAATTTGAATGATCAATCACATGTAAGATCCAATCAAAATTTTATATTAGATAGAAGAATATTCAATATGCTCATTTAATGTCTACAGGCCCTCCATTATTTGTG
Organism: Pinus albicaulis; assembly: GCA_034641835.2. NCBI lineage: Eukaryota > Viridiplantae > Streptophyta > Pinopsida > Pinales > Pinaceae > Pinus > Pinus albicaulis. Next base: position 1,128,976,365 of record CM076574.1, read on the forward strand.
GAAACCATAGGTAATCCATGTGCTTCTTCCTACATTAGAACAAATTGGAAGCATGACATTTGTTACTCTTTTTACACAACCAAAAATTATGTATATAAAATTGCTAGTATGAAATTATGAAGTATTATTCTAAATTTATTTGTGAAATTTGGAAAACATAAAATTTAAAACAATACCAAAATTGAGACATTTTATTGCTTCCTTATGATGAAAGTGTGCCTTGAAAAATGGAATGCAATTCACTATTTTGTAACTGAACGATTCTCTCTGAAATGCTCCATAACTAAATAGAGATAAATAAAAAATATAATTTGATGAAAATATTGTTCTTTTCTAGATACATATATATGCATACATATACCTAAATACACACACAAATATAAAATTTAAATTTGCAACAGTACTCAAAAGCAAATATACTATTCATCGAATCAACCTTTCATATATCATACCTCTAAATGAAAAAAAAATGATATTATTTTAAATCTAGAAGATGCATATGTTTCAAGTTTTGATATTATGACCATTTTGTTTAGTTATAGAGAATTTAAAAGAGAAGCATTCAAGTAAGTATTTATATGAAAGAAAATAATATATATTGAATTCTTGTATTCAAAATAATCCATAACTACAAGAATGGTCATAATATCAAAACTTGATACATTTGTATCTTCTTGAAAAAATTTCATCTTGAAACAAATAATAAAAACCAGAAGTTTGGTCAAGATACCTCAATGAGAGTCAAACCAAAGGGTTCCACCAAGACTGCATTACCCTGCACACACAAACACTGCCATTTCAAAATTACATAGACAATATTTTTTCTTCTTTTTGTTTCACCTACACCAACTAGAGTTCAAATTTTCTGTCTATTAGAAGTAAAATAATGGATAGTTTATTTATAGTTTGACAATAAGTTTTATAAAACCTTAGTCTTTGTCATAATCCTATATATAAAAAAAAATTCTGATTATTTCTAATGTTTAGGATATGTCACTTCTCCATATAGATCATATTTTTTAATAATATTTAGGACAGGGGTAAAGATATTGGTACTTGTTGCGGGAATTTGATCAATATCATCTCAATTTACCATGATCAACATCTACAATTTTGAAATGGATAAATAAAATATCAATAATCAACTTATCAAACAAGGGAAAAGCCGCAAAACATACCTCTAAAGAAAAATCTAAATTTAGGAACCAATAAAATAGATAACAAGTTTGTCAACTTCTTAAATTTGATACATTCACCTAAAGCCTTGACTAAAGTGACCAGATTATTCTTGGATTAGGTTAATAAAGAGCTAAAATTATAGACTTTGAAGGATTTTTCAAAAAAAGTGGGATATAAAAGTACAAACAGTTATTATGTCCCTCGTATGTGGAATCGGGGATATAATTTTTCTAGTATGTGAAATCTTAAATGGTGAAAAGGAATTAAACCTTTCCCTACTGCTTACCTCACACTATAAACGAGACTTGGGAAATTGAACATAGTCATTATCTGAATCATTATTTGAATTCTAATATTGCACTGCAAAATTGTTGAAGTCCATTTTAGGAGGTATAACCTACAATGATGCATATACATGTAAAAAAAAAACTACCACTTAAATGTCATGTAATTTTTTGACCTAAGAAATCATGGAATAATTTTCAAGGCAGAATATGATTTTCACGTTTGATAATGAAACGCACTACCTACATAGTTAAATAAGTAAATGGGTAAATCCCTAGGTACCAAATTGACAAAAAAATCGATTTAATTCCAACAGGAGTATCATTCTTTACACTCACCATCATTTGAGGCATGTAACAACCATAACAATGTACACCATGATTTCCTCGATGTCTGAGATCTATATTCAATCCCAAATCAAAACCATCATGCAAGCCCCATTTTTATTTAATTTTTTTCCTTATATTTGTGACCAAAATCTCAACGAAATCAAGGCATGATTCTTTTTCTTGAATCCTATGCATGATCTTGTATGTTGCATTGATATCTTTCTTGGAACAAAATCCTTGTTTCAATAACTATTCAATTTTATTGTGGCCTAGAGAATGACCTGCCAAAACCATTGGAACATTTAGAGTACCATAAAAAAGGAAAAAAAAAACCCTGCATCTACATAGTTTCCATGGATTACAAAAGGCCATACATGTCCACCTTATCTAATCAGATCTCCCAGTGCTTTGTAAATATTAAGAATATGACCCGGTGTTTAATCAACAAACTCTAGAATGTATGGCAGTAATAATTCTTTCTGAATATACTTTTCTTTGCATCCACAAAGGATTCAAATTATGTATTCCCCTCCACTCTCTAGAATGTCTTCATCCTGATCAGAAGTAAAAATTTCAGTTGGCTCTCGAAATAAGGTAATAATGATTTGATCCCATACTTTTCTCAATTATTTTGTGAGAAAATTGACTGCAACTATTTATTATTGTACAAACAAGTGAAGAAAAATATAAAAAATATAAATATTTTATAATAAATATACCTATGCACATGTATCAGAATCACGACCAAGTTCCATATTCTCCCCTTAGACTAGGCCATGCAAACTGGAATATTAATCACAAACAGAAGAATCAACAAATTACATTTTTCTATGAAAATTTTTAGATCTAACACTTCTATTCTCAGTATGGAATATTGGAAAAAGAAAAAGCGGAGAAAACAGAATACAAAAGAACTATAAAAGAAAAAAATTGAACCTCAAATAAGATCTTATTCTCATTGTAAGTGATTTTTTGCTACAATTACAACATATAATTATTTCATTTAATTTTTCCATTCACTTACATGAATTTGTTCCCTCAACCTTTTCTATTAGGAGAGAAATTCAATTCACACTAAAGATCCTCCAATAATTGGGTAGCCAAGCCCTATGAGGCCTGGGCATTCTCTGAAGGGAATTTTCAAGTTTTGCATCACTCCCATGATAATGACAAAAATAGAGAGAGATAGTATTCTCCCTCTTCCACCATTATTTAATCTAGGTCGTCACACTCCTAGGGTTTTCCTTCCTCTTATTTACCTAGATCCTATTACTTTCTCTTTTATTATCATTTGTTTCAGTTTTTTTTGCTAACTTTTTAGCATCTATACATGTTCACACTTTCATAATATATTAACATCTTGTTTCCCTCTCTAGACCCATTGAAATATTTGTTGGTAATTTGTTGAAAATTCATAATATTATCTTATGTTAATTCACAGAGCCTTTCATACTAATACATTTTTTCTACTATAGTGGTCACATTGTTTATGTAGTTTTCACCCGTGACAACAATGTGTTTACCCAACCAATTTGCTAGGGAAAATTTCCATACTACTTCATATAAGTTATGATTTTCAACATGGTATTAGAGCCAGGTGTTGAGATTGGCAAGCAGTGGCTAAGAGGCCAGAAAAAAGCATGGCTTGAGGGGAGGAGGATGTTAAAGAGAGAAAAATTAATTTTGATATGGCAAAGGTAAGTTTACTAATACACTGGAACGGCATGAGGGTGCCTAGTATCCCAAAGTGTATGAGACACTAAACTGTTAAAAATCCTCAGTGTGGATCCATTAAACAATGAACCTAATGGCTAAATCCTAAAATGATGAGAATAACTAGATGTATCGAATTGAATGAATTGAGTTCTAGGTTTTGTTAAAAGGGAGGGTTAAACTAGTACAAACCCATCTAACTATAGGTCTAGTTCCAATCAATACTAAACCTTGCCATTATATAGATTGATTTTTCAGGTTGGCAAACTCAAGATGCATATCAAAACTAGGTTGGAAACTTCAAGGTGCATATCAAACCTAGGTTTAGAAGGACCTGTACTAGTGTCCCTATTCAATCTTCCCAATGAAAAATATAGATTGAATGCACACACACACAAAGTTTAACAAAATCAACCTCACCTCCACCCCAATTTGAACATGTAGGTGGATTCTAGGTCTAGTCAATAGAATGTATTTAAAAATAGATAATTAGGAACAAATACACAAAGAAGAACGACGTATTCCCAATCAAAAACAAATTCTATTTCTAGGTTGACTCTTGTCATCAGGGAATATTAAGATACCACAAAACCAAGTCTAGTTCTAAAAAAATATGATCTGGATATAATAAAGCTCTAGTTTGCATATATCTAAGATCCAAGTTCCAAAATTTAATATGTTTACTATTTGGATACTAAAGAAACACACCAAAAATTGGAAAATGTAAGGTGCACATCAAACCTGGGTTTAGAGTGGCATGTCCCAGTGTCCCTATTCAATGTTCTTAGTAGCACTATTGCACATAGAATGTTAATGGATCATCCCCACCTCCAACATGATTAAAAAATACAGCTAGGTCCTAAGTCTAATTAAGAGGAAACATTAAAGAATAAATAATTAAGAGAGAGAAAAATTAGATATACCCAATCAAAAGAATTATTTCTACATCTTGTCAGTGGGTAATATTAGTATTAAACACATATAACATGATGCTTGAGTTTGTATATGTCTTACCTCCAATATGGATACTTTGAACATCTAGCCAAACTTGAGAAATGCACTAGAGATTTCCAACCTCAAGATGCATATCAAACCTAGGTCTGGATAGGCCTTTTCCAGTGTATTTATTATGAATTTAATGCACCATCTAAATTCAATGCATCATTACACGAAAGTTTGATGGACAAGAGGCACCCTTTCCCATCCCAGGAATCAATTTATAATTGAATGCTCCACTTAAACTTTTATAGTGACTTGGTAACATTGTTCGATGCACATAACCTATCGATGTTTCCTTTTCCCTAAGAAATTGTTGTTCCAGTGTGAAAACTAACCCCTGATGCAACTGGAAATAGGATTAAAGATCAATTTTTGGATCCACAACCCAAACATAAGCCTTGTGTGGTGACTTTTACAACATGGTACAATCTCATGTAATATTAGATTTTTTTTTTGTTCACGTAGTGATATTCATGTTGCATGTGTATTACTTTCACTTTTTATGTGATCTGGAAGGATTAATAAGGGACAAATTGAGTAGATTAAATAATTTCAAGTGATTTTCAGAAAGCTTGGTTGGCTGTCTTGTATGTGATATTGTTGATTGTTTTTTAGATTTTCTCTAGGAATGCTTACCCAAAAAAATTACACTATAATTTCCCTATATGGAAAATACATTCTTCTCTACGATGCAATCTCTCACAACTCAGATTATCTAATAGTTTCTTTTTTAATAGTATGTGAATGGTATTATTTTCCTCTTTTTCTTTTCTTTTGGTATTTTTTTCTTTTGAAATAGTATATGGCAGTGAAATGTGTGTAGAGATAGATAAGGTGTATCGGTCTCTTTTATGGGTTTGTTTGTTTATATGGTAAATAGAATGAGAAAGAAATTAAGTGGACCAATAGGTTGTCAACAAATACAATGGGATTTGTACCAAACCAATTCTTGATGGCCATCTCAATAATATCTAGAACCTCAGATCCAAACAAAAGATTTGACTCTTTCCACTGTGATGCATGTTGAAGCCAACATTAGAACCCAAGAAAGCTTTGATAATTTTTTCATTAGTGGACAGTGGATCTGTCTATAGACAAAATATTCCCTTACCCTGGAATCGAGTTCAAAATATATGCGATCCTCATCATAGGAAAGTTGAAACTTTAAAACTACTTTTTTGTCTCTTAGCTAAGGCTACACGGCCCTTAGCAGACTCCCTGTGTGGCCCATACCCTCTAAACTTCCATTTCTTGGAAGGCTTCCCAGTCAGGAGATTGTCTTCCTTGAGCCCTAGAGTTTTAATATGCTTGGAGACTTGTTTGTAATGAAATTATTTTCCTTTTGTGGAAGAAACACTATGAATTTTACTTGCCATATACTTAATGTGAGAGTGGTTGCTTGCTAAAATTGAGATTAAGATTACAAGGTGGTAAAATAAGGAGTTTTCATTCACTGGAAAGAACACCATGCATTTCCACTTCCTGTAATCTATTCATGTGCATTAATCCTCTGTTGATTCTGCAACGACTCCAAGTAGTATAAGTTTGAGAAGGTTCTTCAGAATAATCCATGGGACATACCATGAGGATGTAAAGGCTTACCTATTATTTCTTGGAAAATTTGTAAACTGGATAAAGAAAATGAAAATATTGGGTTGTTAAATGTTAGCACCGACGAATTTTGTTTCAACAACAAAGTAGTTAGGACCATCAATGGGAATTTGCATGGAAAATGCAATTAGACATCATATATTTTTTCCCATGAATATTTTTAGTATTAGCGCTACATTTCTCTAATCAATAGCAGTCAGTTCAGGCTTACCTTCTAATAGAATTACAATATTTTGATTCTTGTCCAATCATAACTTTTCATATTATTTGGACTCTATGGGGATTTAGCGATGACTTGAGTTTTAGAAACAAAAATATTTGGTGTTCTTGGACTGCTTATGGCCCACTTCTACATTGAGATAGCAATTTACTCTCAATTAAAGGACATTGTAAATGGAATGAACTATGATCCATAGATTATATTGATTAGTTTACATGGAAGGATACTTCCAGGAATCTGATAAATAGTAAGAATTAGAAGACTGATTACCTGGAAATAATCAAAATGATTGACACTCATGACAAGGTTAAGGTAGGAATCACAAGGTTTGAGTTAATTTGGAGAAATATACTTTGAAGTGTGGAATAACTATTAATCTATCCTATACTTTAACTCTCATATTCCATACTATCATTTGAATCCCAAGCCCAGTAGTATCATTGCAACACTATGGCATAAAGAAAATTTGGTGAAATTTTTTAACTTTAACCAATTTTTCGTGGCAGAGAAATTAACGACTACCCATCAATAGGAAAGCTATGAAAATCAAATTTCTAGGACCTAAATCATGCCTTCCAATGGAAATCCATAAATTCTTGGAAAAAATTGACATGCTCCGTCAAAGTAACCTTATGTCTTAGAGTGATAAATTTATGGAACTTTAAGAACTCTACGATTCTTCTGAGCCTTAGGATTCTGAAAACACCATATGCATAAATGGCCATATGAAATTCCTAAATTGACAAGATATATTTGCCTTGGGATAAGATATAATTTCTAGTGCACTAGATGGTTCACTCAATTGTATGAGAAAAAACCATATGCTTATTAACACATTCATATTAATACCACCTTTTAAGTAATTAGAAACACTAATTCTTACCCCTTTCCCATAAATAGCTATTTTTTTTACTGTCTGTCATTTTTGTGTTTATAAACCCTTCCCCTTGGTTATAGGATTTTGGTTTTGGTATTTATTTTGTATACCATGTCCCTCTATACTAGGCTAGGTAAGATGCCACAATATCCTTCCAACATGATGAAGTTCAAAACAATTGACTAAATGGACATATCTTGCTTGTACTAGCGCTATAAAAGCCAAAAGATGAATACCTATTCATTGATCGTGTATCTTGATTCCCCATGGTGTATATTATTTAAAATTTTATAATTTACGCTAGTAATGGTGTAATGATGTATCTGGTGTGTTATTGCTCACTACTCAGTGGTAGTGTAATGTTGTAGCCTAGTAGTGTTAAATTTGGTAGTATTTAAAGGTTGATGTTGTAAACAAGCTTTTAAAGAATAGATTATTGGTTAAAAACCTAAGAATTATGATTGGTATCCTATCAAAAAATCCATAATGAGACTAATAAAAATTCTAATGTGGTTCTGTCATTTTTTTCAATCTCTAGAACTACCGAGTCATCATCCACGTTGTTATTTTTTGTAATGTCTCTATTATTGTCATTTATGTGTTTATAAACCTTTCTTCTTGGTTATAGGCTTTTGATTTGGTGTTTATTTTTCATACCATGTATGTCTACATTAGGCTAGGAAATATGCCACAATATCCATCTAACATGATGAAATTTAAAATTATTGACTAACAAGAGATATCTTGCTTGCACTAGCACTATAAAAGCCAGAAGATGAATACATATGTATTGATGTTGTGTCTTGATTCTTCGTGGTGTATATTCTTGGAAAATTTCTAGTGTATGATAGTAATGATGTAATAGTGTAACTAGTGTATTGTTTCTCACTGCTCAGTGGTAGTGTAATGTTATGTCCTATTAGTGTTAAAGTTGGTAGTATTTGAAGGATGGCGTTGTAGACAAGCTTTTAAAGAAAATATTATTGGTTAAAAATATAAGAATTATAATTGGTATACTATCACAAAATCCCTAATGAGACTAATAATATAACTTCTAATGTGGCTCTATTATTTTTTTCAATATGTACAACTACCCAGTCATCATCCACATTTCTTTTTTCATGCGTTGATGATATTTCTTTGCTCATTGTCTTCATAACTATAGTCAACCTCCTATTAGGAAACTTCCCTTTCTACTTTCCTAAAGTCCATAGCTATGATGACTCTCAGACTTGCGATGTCTTCACACTGAGATCCATCTAGGGATACTAAGTTCTATTGGAATTTATAGCCAAAGAAGTACATGACAATCTAAAATGTGAATTTAAACCCTTGGTTGAAAATATTGGATGGGTCATTGATATGGAAAAAATTGTAATTTCCAACATAAAATTCGTACATCTCATTGTCATGAATATAGTGACCATCATAAAATGCTTTGGCTCTTTGTTCTATTTTCTTTGTAGAATATAAGTTGTGTGCCATACAATATGAATAGAAAACAAGAGATTAATGCAAAAATGAGAGTGGTCCTAATAGATTGGTTAATTGAGGTGAGTTTCCTACTTGTGACTGGAGTTATAATCAATATTTTTATAGTTAATTATTTTTTAAGCTAACTTGGGCCTTTGAAATTGCAGGACCATTACAGATTTGGGTTGATTCCAAATAATTTACATCTTACAACAAATATTCTTGATAGATATCATGATACTCAACTTGTATTGAGGAGAAACTATCAATTAGTGGGTACCACTGCGATGCTTCTATCTTGAAATTATGAGGCAATTTGGTCTCTAAAACTGGGTATTTTTATTGATGATTGGAGAATATAAGCTCTATTTGGTAAATGAATGCATAATTTTTGGATTCATATTTCATAGTCTTACTCACACTTTGTTTTTCTTTTATTTTGATGACAGATAAATGACTTTCTTGACATATTAGAAAATAAATTTGAAAAGAAACATGTACTCGTTATGGAGAAGAAAATTTTCAACAAACTGAAGTTCCATATCACAATCCCAACTCCATATCTAGATCCTAAAATTTGTTTCCTATGATGAAGTGTAAACACTCATCTAGAAAAGAATTAAAGGATGACGTTGTATACAAGCTTTGAAAGAACATATTGTTGGTTAAAAACCTAAGAATCATGCTTGGTATACTATCATAAAATCACTAGTGAGACAAATAATATAACTTCTAATGTGGCTCTATCATTTTTTTCAATCTCTACAACTACCCATCCATCATCCACATTGATTTTTTTTGTGTCTTGATGCTATTTCTTTGCTCATTTTCTTCATAACTATAGTACACATCCTATTAGGCTACTTCCCTTTCTTCGTTCCTAAAGTTCATAGTTGTGATGACTCTCATTCTTGCAATGTCTTCGGACTTAGATCAATCTGGGGATACTAAGTTATATTTGAATTCATAACCAAAGAATTACATGACAATGTACAGTGTGAATTCAAACCCTTGGTTGAAAATATTGGATGGGTCATTGATATGGCAAGAATTGTAATTTCCAACATAAATTTCCTACATCTCACTTTCATGAATATAGTGACCATCATAAAAATTATTTAGGTATTTGTTGTACTTTATTTGCATAAAATAAGTTGTGTGCCATACTATATGCCCATACAAGAAGAAATTAATGCCAAAATGAGAGTAATCCTAATAAATTGGTTAATTGATCTAAATTTCCTACTTGTGACTGGAGTTATAATAAAGATTTTTATACTTAATTATTTTTAAGATGACTTTGGCCTTTGAAATTGCAGGGATATTACAAGTTTGGGTTGATTCCAGAGACTTTATATCTTACAACAAATCTTCTTGATAGATATCATTCTACTCAACTTGTATCGAGGAGCAATTCTAAATCAGTGGGAGCCATTGAGATGCTTCTACCTTGAAAGTATGGGGCAATTTGGTCTCCAAAAGTGGGTATTTTTATTGATGATTCGAGAATATAAGCTCTATTTGGTAAATGAATGCACACTTTTTGGCTTCAAATTTCATAGTCTTACTCACACTTTGTTTTTCTTTAATTTTGGTGACAGATAAATGACTTTCTTTACATCTTAGAAAATAAATTTGAAAAGAAACATGTACTAGTTATGGAGAAGAAAAATCTCAACAAATTGAAGTTCCATCTCACAATCCCAGCTCCATATGTATTCCTTATCCATCTCCTCAAAGTTGTAGCCTATGATGAAGAGGAAACACTCAGCTAGACAAGCTTTGAAGGATGACGTTGTAGACAAACTTTGAAAGAACATATTGTTGGTTAAAAACCTAAGAATTAAGCTTGGTATACTATCACAAAAGCCCTAATGAGACTAATAATATAACTTCTAATGTGGTTCTATCATTTTTTTCAATATTCGCAACTACCCAGTAATCATCCACATTCCTTCTTTTTGTGTGTTGATGATATTTATTTTCTCACTATATTCACAACTATAGTCCAACTCCTATTAGGTAACTTCCCTGTTTGATTTCCTAAAGTCCATACATTAGGGGAATTTTGAGGTCTAAAATGGTTCTCCCAAGAAAAATGTACAATAAAAATAAAATTTATAAGAACCAATAGGATTCAATATGATGATGTCAACCATGGGGGATGATTCACTATCTTTAAATAAAAGGGTAAAAAGATTAAAAAATAATAAAATAACAAAACTATTTTTTCGACTCGTATTTTCAACTTATCTCCCAATTTTTTTACTTAAATTTCGAGCGAGAGTACCCATTGGATGAAAAATTTAATTCCTCATCCAAGGATTACCCATGTTGCATACTTTTGATGTACTTTTCTACACAAAAAATGAGAAATACATTAAAAAACGTGATTGCAATCACGTTTTTCATGTATTTCTCATTTTTAGTGTAGAAGGATCCATCGAAAGTATGCAACATGGGTACTCCTTTGATGAGGAATTAATTTTTTCATCCAACGAGTACTCTCGCTCGAAATTTGATCAAAAAATTTAGGAGATAAGTTGAAAATACGAGTTGTAAAAATAGTTTTTCCTTTTTTCCATCTAAAATTTGATGATGTAATAAAATATTATTTTATTATTTCCACTATTATTTTATTATTTCCTTAGGAGGCTCATTTTAGACCTCAAAATTCCCCTAATGGTTGTGATGGCTCTCATACCTGTGATGTCTTCACACTGAAATCCATCTGAGGATACTAATTTGTATTGGAATTTATAACCAAATAAGCACATGACAGTGTACAATGTGATTTAAAACCCTTGGTTGAGAATATTGGATTGGTGATTGATATGGCAAGAATTGTAATTTCCATCATAGTATTTCAGTTTGTGGTTTCCATTACCTCATTCATGTATGGATCCTCAAGAACCGTTCTCCAATATTTGATAGTTAATGGGAATTTTAAAAAATAGCTACAGTATTCATCATCAAATCTGCACATAAAAACATTGAAAACCTTTGTAATCCTCTTTTCTACAAGATTTTTGTGGTTCAAAATTTTTCGTGTGCTAAGGCTCCAGAGCTAATAGAAGGTCACACTTTTCAACAACACAAACATTTTCCACACACACACACACAGATATATATATATATATATATATATAAAGTTCTCGATGCAATTATATTTGCAATTTCTTGGCATATAATCCAAAAAGGAATAGTGACTTATGTATATATTCAACTATAATTCTAACTATTAAGGTAATGCGAAAACCCATCTAATCAAGAGGCGTCACTTTTTGAAATTTTTAATCTTCCAATTGAATGAAGCTTTAACAATATGCACTCGATTTCTTGCAAGAAACCCCTCATCAGTGGTTGTATTTATTAAAATTGCATGGCCTTTGAGGGTAGATATACGGTTGTCTTATTTTTTGATCCAGTAGGGAAAATGGATTCCATCAACTAGGAAACAATGTGATCGATTCATTAATGGTTCCCTATGATTCAACAAGCCCAGTAATTGAGCAACAGACCCACTTCACTGTAGGTTCCACTGATGAGTTGTGTAGAAGAAAGTAATGTTGTGAGTGCACTATTCAGTCTGTGGTACAATAAACTAGGCATAGAGGTGTATCTAATCTATTAATTGAACACAAAAACTAAAATTGATTACGCTATATTTTCTTTTGGAACATAATATAATTGGTAAACCATCCAATAAATTTGAATTATGTGGATGTCTTTCAACACTTAGTCATTTGGAAAATTGGGATTGTTGTTGGTGTATTAGCAATGCAAAGAAAGAACAACCCAAATAGTAAAAGGATTTTAGTGCTTTGGTAAGAAGGAATGAACTAGAAATGTTTTAATTTTCTTTGTAATAGAAAATTAAAGCAATTAAACACACAAGGTACAAAACAGAGAATATGTGCCTCATAGACAACAATTATTTCTTTCCCTAGAAACTTGAATGGGAATACTAGCATTCGACGGGTTTTGATTTTTTCTCAAGAAAAAATTACAAGGGGTGATTTCTGTAGTATCAACAGATTTTGTGCATTCTTAGAAACTATCAATAATTTTAGATGGTTTTGGTTAATATAAACAATCTTATATTCATGTGTGGACAAGTTCAACATCTTCTTTTGCCTCTAATCTTGGATCAACTTGCCTTCTTGAGTCCTCTTCTATTGTTGCTTCACTTCTTATGAACCTTCAATTATCTTCCATCTCTCTTAGTTTTTCACCTTCTTGAAGCCTTTACGACTTGCACTTCAAGTTTATTTCAAAATTTGGAGGAGTTACAATAGAATCATCCCCTGCAAAAACCATGTATGAAATTTAGAAGACACAATACTATTATTCACTTATCCTCCTATCTATGCAGCATTTAAAGCATAGGATATGGTGGGTGACTTCACATAGACACTGTTCCATCTACTACTGCACATCCTCCCCCAACCCACTTGGCCCCAAGTTTATCTTGTAGAATACTTCCACCTGATGTGAAAACCTTAATACCATTGAAAGAAACTTCAGTGATGGTTGAAGTGTGCTCTACTTTTCCCTTAAGGAAAATATGTTCACCTTTAACTATAAAGACTCTATTTTGAATCATCACTATGTTTTTTTATCAGTGGATCTAGGGGAAAGTAGGTTACTTATTTCAGGGACTCGTTCATACAATTGAATAATAAATATGACCTTAGAGAGAGTAATATTCAATGAGAATAACACATGGGGAAGGAATAGGAGGAAAATTTTTATCCAATTACCACACATGACCTTCCACCCCATCCATATTTTTGATTTTATCTACCTAAAGGCCACTGCTTGATGGTTGTTGTCAACTGATAAATTTAACAAAAATTAAAGGATTTTTCTTGATGGACGTAGTCTATTATATTTTTCCCACTTAATGAAACAATATATTGAAGAGTCTATACCAAAGGGCCTCTATCTTCCCTTTTCACATTTTCCAACTAAGCATGTTATTTAACTATTCACAGCCATTGGTTCCTCCAATAGAATAATATATACAAGCCCCGAGAAAAGGAATATCCAGTGAGAATAATGCTCAAGGAGGGATAACGTGGCGATTTATATATAAAATGTTTCCATCAACCCTTTAGTTTGTACTCGGATAGTTACCCTCACAATCTAAATCCATGGGGACAAGTCCTCTAAGAAAACTTCTTCCATCAATATGATGTTGGACATCAATCTGGGAAAGTCATCTAACGCACCATAATGGATGGAACAACAGGGAGACTGGAATTTGTTATGGATGTCTCTTCTTTAGTTTTCCCATGTCTTATCATGGTCATGGCATGATGTAATCATGGGAAAATTTCCTTTTTATCCTCATAGGGTTTTGTGATCCCTGTAATATTCTTAAAATGGGCTGTAAACACCCACTTTGTCTCTTATATCTACTAATATTTCCCAATGAATTCGTGGAAGTAGAAGGATATATTTCTTCCTCTACCACCATTCAATCCTTATAAATCCTTTACCCACATAGATTCCCTTCATTCAATAGTAGATAGGCCTCCCAATTTTGTCTTTTTGTAACTTGAATCATGCTAAACCCTCAAAGGATTATGAAAGAAACATAATCCTCATTTTCCATACACAGAGTTGTATTACTGAGACACCTTAAAGGATGGAGAAAATTGTTAGAAAATTATATATTACAAAGCAATGCAACACATTAAATATGCGGAAAACACAAACACACAAAACACATAAAACCAGAGAGACACAGATATACGTGGTTCACTCAGTTTGGGATACATCCACCTTGAATAGCCAATCCTTCCTTACTATTATCCAGCAAAATGAAGAGACACAACCTACAACAGATCCACTATAATATCCTCTATTCTCTCACACAGTCTCCCTATCTGTTTCTCGCTCTAATAATACACATACAATACATAGCCGCAATACAATACCCTCATACAAAATGACGAGTTTCCTTCTAGGGAAAAAAACCCTATATTAAACATAACTTCTACTGTCATATCATTTGCCTAATGAACGACCCAAATTGACTAGAAATTACAATGCTTTTACAAGGCAATTTTACATCTATTTTTAGCTTTGAGGGCGCTACCCCAAAAACCCCCCCGCCAAGGGGGGATTCATAAATCACAACCACCCCCCCCCCCCTAAGAACCTCTAGGAAGAATATATTAGTTTGTTTTGCTAAGTGTCTTTTCAGTTACAAAACATGTACATATTTGTCTCCATTTATTTGCTTAAGGATTGAGGAATTTAACCATGAAACATAGATGAAATTGTGAATTTTAAGCATGAAAATAAGCCTAAATAACACTGAACAATAGTGTATAATAGAGAAATAAAACCGCACATGGGAATTACTCAGTAGGCATGATGAATCCTTTCACCCCTCCTGGGCTACATCTATTGGTCCAACTCCCAATGGCATGCCCATCTTTCATTATCCTCAAAATTTTGCAAATACATGTGTTTAAAAGCCTCCAATGGTTGTTTTCTCTGCACCAATGGCTCTAGAATGCTCATATTAGTCTAGGTAGACCATTATTTCACCAAAATTGGTCAAAAATTGACCTTGCTAGGATTTTTCCCAATATCTCCTACAAAACCTCCACTAAAATTGGAGGACTACAGTGAATTGTAGTTGAAAATAGAAAATATCCGCATTTTTGGTGGCGCACTATTAAATCTGCTAGTCAACTAACCATAGCATTAAATCATTAATTTAAGGGGGAGGGGTTGGCCACACGCTGACCCCCAAACCCGTAGTTTATTTAACTCCGCATTAAATGGTTGAGCGAAATCCGGAGTTGTGGCTGAGTTCTACTAAATATTGGCATACCTGTCACATCTGACTGTGGAAACGTCATAGCCATGTGACAAGTGTTGGAAGTTACAGTTTAAATGCCACAATTTTTATCTGCATTCAGCATTATATGTTGTGGTTTTTTTGCAATTCATGTGACCATCTCTAATGGGGTTGTCGGCAGGTTGGGACAGTTAGCGGTTCCTCCCCATAAACCAAATTTTAAAACTTTATATATCTGTGGCACACTATAGTGGTAAGAATTGCATGATAGCACAGACAATAGAGATCATTGAGGGCGTGACAGAGGTCATGGGGTCAAACTTCCCAGACTTAACAAAAATTTTAATCAACCAAACATGGGAGACGTGGTAGCCTCAGGGCTAGCCACTTGTCACCCAACCATTAGCCCTCAAATATATGTACAACCACATCAAACAAACTATAATTTTCCACTAGGTGAAATATTATAGGCTTTAGAAAACAAAATATTCTCGAGAATATTCCCCTTTTTTGCTAACTGTACACCTGCCTGCTGACTCGGCATCTCAGTGAAACTTGTCGCAATTTTATCTGTTTGGGAAATCGATTAGAATGCAATATCTCCCTCATAGTGATAGAATCAGAACGACGAGATCTACTTGGTCGCTCAAGTTTGGTACAATTTTGAGCAGTTTCAATTTTGAGAAAAAATCATAAACTCTTGATCACACCTCCCCATTGGGAAGCTTTTGGACCCAAAAATATTTTGATTACATATTCAATAGATGTGGGTACAACTCCCTCAAATTTACAACTTCCATCCACTTTACCTTTCCTGTCTTACTACCTTTGAGCCCAACTCGAAGGTAGTCAACACTTCCCCTCTTAGATGCTCTTGTCCCCCTGTCAAGAATGGTATCTTCTTTGAGCTCGTCCATAAATTCTAGCGAGAAATATTTAATAGAAGTCAATTTAACATCACTTCCTTGATCATTGATCAAAGGTGTCTCATAAAAACCTAATTTTTCAACATTAGCAGCTGAATACATTTTCATATATGAAGGCAAGTCAAGTTGGAATGCATTGTTAGCAACTTGCTTTATGATCTTGAATGAACCATAGTGAATGGGCTTGAGATTTTTAACTTTTCCTTGCATCCTTTCTTTGCTTATTTGAAACCATACCTCATCTCCTTCTTAAAAATTATGATCAACTCTGTAATATCCCCAAATTGGGACTGCTAGCAAGGCATGCCTAAAAAATGCATTTTTTAGGAATGTATGCCACAGGATTGGAAACCAGCACTTGGATCCCTTATATCTCACAATATAAGACCTGAATCCAAGAGGGATTAAAAAAAAAATCCTTCTAGGTGGGTTAAACAGGTCTCCCCACACCTAGTGCAGCTAGAAAATGCCCAAGGAAGGGACTGCAACAATACAAAAACAACACTATTGGAAAATAATGCAATTCAGCTCAATATTTGCAGGAGATCAATATATGGTTCATTAATCACTTATACATCAGCAAATCAGGTTTATAATAGGGCCCATACAATGTACAAGAGAAAAATGAAGAACTTTGATGAAGAAACGCTCAAAAATGAGGTGTTTCAACAATGTATTAGCTGTAAGAAGGCTTGACAATGTTATATTATGAGCTGAAGAAGTTGTACATTACACATCCGATATAGAAAAAATCTGTGTACAAAATATTAGATCCATATCAGATTTTTACACTAGAGGAGTTCCTCTACACATTCCCCTTGGGGTTTTGAGAAAAACATGAAATACAAAGAGTAGATATGAGATCTAAGGTTGCAGATTTGCAGTTTGATTCTGAATTTCTGAAGTAAATACAATACAAAGTAGATCATATATGAACATAACATGGCTCAGAAATCTAATCCATGGATTACCATAGTGAAGGGAAGAATACCAAACACCAGAGATCTCTCCTCCAAAAGCATGCCAAAACTCCTTGCAACTCTGCTCTTGCAAATAACGCAGTTATGGGAGAGAAAATGTGTTGTTGACTCTAGAAATGATTGGGCCTGATGCCAAGATGCAGCTCCAATGATCCAATACTCTCTTATCAGAAGGATAGAAGGCTCTCCCACTAAAAAGAGGCAATAGAATGGCCTAGATCTGAATAGATCTAGCCTCCACATGCTACAGCTTACAAGAAAAACCAAACCCTCAACAGGATCTGCATTGTAGTTGGAATATGTAGCTTGCAAAATTCCTGATAGTGGATAAGATCAACAAGACTCCTCTAAGAGCTACTCAATGGAAGAGGTGGGATTCCCTATCAGGAACACCCTAGTGCTAAACAACACTATTCTCAGCTAAACAACAAGAGAAAAAGAAATGTCTAAACAGAAAATATCATATCATGAACAACCTTCTCTTGATGTCCTCCTCTTCCTTTTATAAGTTAGTAATCCTGCCAAACCCTAAACCATCTCAACGATTTAGCTCTGTTCACATGTGTAGCCTCCAACTAGAACTGTGCTATGCATCTAGGAGGTTCATTGCATCTAGAAAACACTGATGATTTGGACCTGGTTGACTTGGTCAACTCATCCAGCCTCTTTCACACTTAAGTGTGATTATGAAAATGGCTTAGATTTTGCCTTGTTCACATTGAGAATTGATTTATTTGTTGATTTAGGAGTTTTATTGATCCTCCTTTACAATTTTATTCACAAAAGGAGGAAGTAAAACAAAATTGAATATTCCTATTAGCTTGGGCTAATTAGGAATATTACAGTCCTCCCCTCCCAAATGTTGCTTGTCCTTAAGAAACTGCAAGGATAAAACTAAAGAGTTTCCTCCCAAGGCATGGAGGCTGATATGAGTTGGTAATCATCTTCCCCAAATGGATCCTCCATCCCCAAGCAATCATCCATACAAACTGAGTCACCTCCCAACATGGCAACTACGGAAAATACTCCACCTTGAGCTCCTGCAAAGTAGATGGGCTGAAAATCTGAACATGGTAGGCAAATTAGCCTAACCCACATTGTCTTCATCTCCACTCATGTAAGTGTAGAGCATATACTGATCCTGGGCTACAATACAATTTCCCTCAACTGGAAAGATGAAGACTAGCTCTCCAAAGATCTCCTCTCCAACGCTGTGAATCAAGCTGGCCCAAATCATCCCATATGTGATGGATAGAAAATTATCACCATATGGCATCCCATCAATCACATGGCCCACCTCAACAAAAATAAACAAGTGTTTGGCTGTGGTGGCCATATCTCCTCTCATGCTCCCATTAGAACATGCAATGCAAAAAGTGTGGGAATCCTCTTCCCCAAAAGACACATCCAACTCATGTGTCTATCTCCTAATCATGCTTCTAATGAAAATAAGATCAATATTAGCAAATGAAATCATGATCAGCATCAAAATGAGGAAAATTCTGAAGGTTTCATGTGGTGCAAGAAGGTACCAACACTTTTCACAATAGTGACATCGCGGGTTTTCTAACTGCTGCTTAAGACAATTACATAGAAAATGGTTTCTTGATACATGGCTGATTATGTATGATATTTCATCTACTACTGATTGGTAAATGGATGTGGACATCAAATGAACATACATGAAGTAATACAATGCTTTCACATGGCCACATAAGAGATGGTTGTCTCCATCATACATTCTAGCCCATTGTTGATCATGGAGCTCAGTGAAAAGCTTGCCCCCTTGTGGAGCAATGCAATGCATAGAAATGGTAAGAGTATGCAGATCACTAAATGCAGCGAAAATATCCTTACCATGTACTAGAAGTAAGAAAATGATAGGATCTATGAACAAACTCTCCATAATGGTATGACATACTCTCATGAAGAGAAATGAATCATGTGTTGCATGAAGATCCTTCCTCATATAATTGGAAATCCGAACCAAGAAGAAGATATCATAGTTATAGATGTCTCCACCCATTACTCCATCTTTCTCACCTCCCCCTTGTCCATCAAGTGCATCAAGATATAAATAATCCTCGGGACACTCCATCCATAAGTTTATGCTCCAAGGTGACAACACTGTTGGCCTATGAAAATAGGATCCTGCCAATACATATCTCCATTCTTTGACATGTTCATTGTCAAATACATCTTCCATAATGTTGCTACAAACAAGAAGCTCCTTCCAAAGTGGAAGTACTTCCAGATCATCCAAGGCTAAGGAGTAGCCCCTTTGCACCATGATAGTGCCATCTCCTACTCCTGCAACATCATGCAAAGTATGAGAGAAAATTTTCCCTTTCTCTCCCAAGAAATTCCAAAGAAACAAATGATTTTACTGCCTCCCCATACCTCCATCATACAAATCATGTGGTGAAAACATGGTGATTGATATGAATAATGTCATATCAACACAATGTGTCCATACTCCTTGCTGCTCAATGATGCAAGAATCCTGCCACACATCTTTCCCCCACATACCCTTATAAAGAGGAAGATGGCCAAACTCTTTCAAGAGTAGCCAATGCAGCCAAGCCTCCTGCTGCCCAGTATCATATATTTGCAAGTAGCTTTCTAGCTTCTTGCTCATCATCCACATCCAATCAATCACTTGTGGATCATGGATCTCATTCTGCAAATACTTGGTATCCTCCCATTGTAGGACACCAACCTTCTCAGATCTTTGAAGAAATTTTCACTTCATGGGATTTTGAAGTGCACCTTCCATGGGATCTCTTGATGAGACCTCCTCCTCATGCATGGCCTTCCAAAACCAGTGGGGTCTTCGATCTGCTGCCAGTAGAAGTCTCTCTTTGAGTTGTGGCATGCTCATTGAGAAAGTGTCATCTACAGAGGTGAAAATGTTTCTCATCTCAAGATGTCTACCCTTTGTTCTTTCTTCCTCCATGGCTTCCTTAATGAAGCTGACATTTGAAATCTCCCATGAGGAATGGGTCCTTCTTTCTTCACTTCTGCTCTTGGAAAGCGTGGTGCAACTCTGGTGCTCTAAATTAGCAGTAAGTGATGATTCTAGGTTATACAACAGTAGATTTCCACAATTTTCCAAAAGATTTTCTACAATATTAGAAAGTGGAAATTCAATCATACCTTGATGGGCTTTGGGAAAAACTTGTATGGCTACAAGAGTTCCTTCTTCTACTATGTTGGCTCCCTCAACTACTGATGTTGAAGGTTACTCCTCCAAGGCTGTGACAGTGCTGGTACAAACCTCCTCAAGAGGTGGTGGGGGCTTCTCTTCCTATGATTTCTCTTTATCAAATCTCTTGATCATCCTTTGAGTGAAATCTGCAAAAGAAGATACTTTTTTATGTCTCACATGGCTGAGCCACCAATTTCTTGCTTCACCCTTCAGGGGTAGCGCTGCAATCTCCACTGCTTCTTTCTCTACCACTGGATGTAGTAGGAAGAATGCACTAACTCTTCTTTCCCAAGATTTTTCTATAGATGTCCCATCAAAAGTGGACAATAGAAACCTATTGCCCTTGATTTCTCCCTTGTTTTTGGGTCTCATCTCTTCCTCCAATTGAATGAACTGTGGGAAGGCTAGAGTCTCCTTGAAGGCTCTAGGCTGAGACTTATACTCAACAAGATATTCATTTAGAATCTGATGATCCAAGTGTCTTCCAAGCTTCTGGTATTCTTCTTTATTAGAGTAGGAAGTGCATGGTCCTTCCTCTTCTCCTTCTTATATCTGCTTAGCCTCCTTGGAGAGGTTCTTCCTAGACTGCTAGCAAGGCATGCCTGAAAAATGCATTTTTCAGGAATGTATGCTACAGGATTGGAAACCAGCACTTGAATACCTTATAAATGACAATCTAAGACCTGAATCCAAGAGGGATTCGAAAAAAAATCCTTCTAGGTGGGTTAAATAGGTCTCCCCACACCTAGTGCAGCTAGAAAATGCCCAAGGAAGGGACTGCAGCAATACAAAAACAACACTGCTGGAAAATAACATAGTTCAGCCCAATATTTGTAGGAGATCAATATAATGGTTCATTAATCATTTATACATCAGAAAATTAGGTTTATAATAGGGCCGATACAATGTACAAGAGAAAAATGAAGAATTTTGATGAAGAAACCCTCAAGAACGAGGTGCTACAACAATGTATTCGCTATAAGAAGGCTTGACAGCATTATATTATGAGCTGAAGTAGTTGTACATTACATATCAGATCTAGAAAAAATCTGTGTACAAAATATTAGATCCATATCAGATCTGTACACTAGAGGAGTTCCTCTACACATTCCCCTTGGGGTTTTGAGCAAAACATGAAATAAAAAAAGTAGATCTGAGATCTAAGGTTGCAGATCTGCAGTTTGATTCAGAATTTATGAAGTAAAAACAATACATATCAGATCATATCTAAACAAAACATGGATCAGAAATCTAATCCATGGATCACCATAGTGAAGGGAAGAATCCCAAACACTAGAGATCTCTCCTCCAAAAGCATGCCAAAACTCCCTGCAACTCTGCTCTTGAAAATAACGCAGTTATGGGACAGAAAATACACTATTGACTCTAGCAATGGTTGGGCCTGATGCCAGGATGTAGCTCCAATGATCCAATATTTTCCTATCAGAAGGATAGAAGTCTCTCCCACTAAAAAGAGGCACTAGAATGGCCTAGATCTGAATAGATCTAGCCTCCACTTGTTGCATCTTACAAGAACAACCAAGCCCTCAACAGGATTTGCGTTGTAGTTGGAATATGTAGCTTGGAAAAATGCATGATAGTGGACAATATTGGCAAGAATCCTCCAAGAGATACTCAATGGAAGAGGTGGGATTCCCGAATAGGAACACCCTAGTGCTAAACAACACTATTCTCAGCTAAACTGCAAGAGAATAAGAAATATTTAAATAGAAAATATCTTCAGAAAATATCATATCATAAACAACCTTCTCTTGATTTCCTCCTCTTCCTTTTATAAGTTAGAAATCCTGCCAAACCCTAAACCATCTCAATGATTTAGCTCTGTTCACATGTGTAGCCTTCAACTAGAACTGCGCAGTGCATCTAGGAGGTTCATTGCATCTAGACAACACTGATGATTTGGTCCTGGTTGAATTGGTCAACTGATCCAGCTTCTTTCACACTTAAGTGTGCTTATGAAAATGGCTCAGATTTAGCCTTGTTCACATTGAGCATTGATTTATTTACTGATTTAGGAGTTTTATTAATCCTCCTTTACAATTTTATTCACAAAAACAGGAAGCAAAACAAAATTGAATATTCCTATTAGCTTGGGCTAATTAGGAATGTTACAAACTCTATGTTTGGCATGCATCTCCTTGTATTTTCTTTGAATCTCCTCAAATTGTTCTTGAACTTGTTGATGAATAATCTGAATTTGCTCAATGAACTTTTAAGCCTTGTCAATATCATTATGCCCATCAATTGCAACATTATTCTCAAAGATGAAGTCTAATGGCGATTTTGGAAACTACCCAAAGAATGCTTCAAAAGGTGATGTATTTGTAGAAGAGTGCTTTGCTCAGTTGTAAGCATGTTGAATGTAATGTAGTTGCTCATCCAAAAATGTAATATTCCTAAAGTAGCACACAACTAATTGGAATATAAATTTCGTATTTTGCTCTTAGATAGAGGAATAAGAGGGTATGGAGACCCATAAATCTCCTTAGTTGGAATAAAAGACACTCCTATTGTGAATGGAGGTCATATAAAATATGGATTGAAGACCCTTAGGTGTGAAAAGGGGTTGGAGCATGTTGAATAGGTCAACTTTGACCAAATCAAACAACGTTGTTATGGAGGAGTGGCATTAATGGTGGGACAACGCAGTTTTGGAGGGAGATTGATTGCATGATAGTGGAAACCCTAATGAGTGGGACCCAAGGTGAGAAGGCTCATATTGTTTATAAGGAAGAGAATGGCAGCCATATGGGATTATGTTATGATTATTATTTTGATATGTCTGTTTAGACTTTATATCTCTCTTCAACTGTTTAGCTAAGATTGTAGTGCTATTTAGCACAGGGTGTTCCCGAGCGAGAATCCCACCTCTTTCCTTGAGAGGCTTCTTGGGAGAGTATTGATCTATCATTTCCACATATCTGAAATTCTGGCCAAGCTTCATTCTTCAACTACAGCACAGTTTCTGTTGAGATTTGTGTTGTGTTGTAGGGCGTTGCAGTGGAGGGTTGAGAAACCCACTTTCTGAGCTAGTTTTTCATAGGAGGAAATATTCCTTCTCCGAGGAGATCAACAAGGAGGGTTTTTTACCAAATTTCAGATCTTTGGCACCAGGCCACCCTATTCCCGTCATCCACAGTGTAGTTTCAGCAGGGAATTTTGTTATTTTGGAGAGCAGTTTCAGAGGAGGATCTATTGAATCTTTTAGAGTGTTTTCCTATAGGTGAAGGGTTCAGCCTTTCATTGGATGGGACCCTTGAGGAGATCTACATCGGATCCATATTATTTCATCCTTATATTTTCATGGGCTTCACTTGTAGTGACTCTTCAGCCCTAGGGATGTTTTTGGCTCGAGGGGTTCTGACCCAGGTTCGGAGATTAAGATTTTCCAACAAACCCCTATAATATTGGCCCTTTCGTCAATGACCTGCTTGCGCGGGCCAAAGTCTCACCCGAAGAAGTATGGGTGGGTACTCGAACTAGGTTTTCACACCCTAAGAGAGAGAGAGAGTACGTAAGTCGATCCGTTCGGCACTTATCAGGTCTACACAGTCAGGGGTCGTTCGCCGAATCTTCAATGATTAACCAGAGTAAAGTTCTACCAAATTTATATAACAGGCTCGCATCCACATGAGGATAGCCAAGTCTAAGCATAAAAAAATATGTTCACAGTAGATTGAATTAGATTGTAGATACAATAATAATAACACAGATAATCTGCTGCTCATAAACATATAACATTCGCAGCTTGTAAAAGAATCACATATAATTTGAGTCCACAATAACCACAACTAGACAGATCAAACAGTAACATATATCCACAATACTTTGCATATATTACTTATCAAAATATCTCTTACATACCCCAAAACCCACCTGTGCACACAACTAGCAGGGTCTGCACATAGCAGGACTGAGGATCTCCGTGCACACGGCCAACAGGAGTCCTTTCCCAAAAACCCAAAACATATCTACTAATTCCCAATTCACACCAATATTAATCTTCGTCTGTATTAAAACTCAAAAAAAGTTCAACTACTTATACTATTTTAGCCTACACATCCAATGGTCCGCAAACTGTAGTTTTTGGGCTCTTGGTCTACCCTTGACCCATTTACAATGCATTTGTAATATCCCAAAATAGGGAAATTCTACAACAATAAGAATATCTTAAGATATTCTAAAGTTGGAGATCAGCAATATGTAAAAAAAACTATGAAAGAGTACTGTGCATCAACTTCAGAAAATGAAATAAGATCTCATAGCCATATTATTAATGTTATAGCAACATAATGTGTACAAGATCTTGAGGAAATGATCACTCAAGATTAGGCAAACCAACCTTCAAAGAACATGTACATGAAATATGAAATACACTGCTACACATGGAAAGACAAGGCTATGACAGTGCATTTTTATAAGGAGAAACTACTGCTAGCATATTTCAACACATAGATACATCAATTCATATCTCATACAACATGGGGAGAAAAGATAAACACTCCCAAAGGAAATTTCTAAACAATATTGGAAGGATTGGCTGAAATATGAAAATCTGCCAAAATGCCAGAGTTGCAGGGAAACAGCTGCAACCCAAGAACTGGAAATGGATGTATATAGTTGAAGATGCTGCATATTATACATGAATCTCATCCAAAGGATCATTCAGGTGAAAGGTTGATCCAATCACTAAAGATCTCACCCTCCAAAATAGTGGTACAAACGCCTACTGCAAATATGCTCAGAAATAACGCAGTCAAGGTGATGGACTGCGCTGTAGGAGATGGGAAGTTCTTGGCCTGATGCCAAATATGTGAAATTAGCTCTTGAATCTTCCTCAATAACCTCCCAGAGGAATAGAAGCTCCCTCCTTTGAAAGATGACCCAAGGAAATGGTGTTGTGGAACCCTCCACTGCAACACCCTGCAACACAACGTTCCCTGCTACAGGAATAATGTTGTAGCTGAAGGAGGTGGCTTGGCCTTGAGTCTGAAATGTGGAGAATGAAGTAAAATACCTCAAGAGGCCTCTCAAGAGGGGAGAAGGATTCCTAAACAGGAAATCCTTGTGCTAAATAGCACTGCAACTCTACTAAATAGCAGGAGAATGCACAAAGAGTCTAAGTAGACAAATTCTATATTCAATAACATATCTCTCCATGGCTGCCTTGTCCTCCCTTTATACAAATGAAAGCCTCCTTGCCTTGGCCCCACACATTATGGTTTCCTCCACCAAATGATCTCTTCCCCTTTCACACTGCGCTATCTTTCAAGGTGCTCCACTCCCACTATGGCAGCGCTGTTGACTTGGTCAAACTTGACCTTGTCCTCATGCTTTTGCCCCTTTTCACACTTGAGGGTGAAAAATGTGGCTACTCTGATGATCCCTTTCATAATAGGGGTGATTTTATTTCTACTCATGGGCCTCCTTACCCCTTTATTCATCTCCTAGATGATATAAGCAAAATTAATGTTCCAATTAGCTTCATGCTAATTTTGGGAACATTACAGTCCTCCCCTCCCAAATGTTGCTTGTCCTCAAGCAACTGTAAGGATATAACTGAAGGGCCTTCTTGAGGCATGTGGGATGAAATGAATTGGGATCTGCCATCCCCATATGAATCTCCCATCCCCAAGCATTCATCCACACAAAATGAGTTACCCTCCAACATGGAAACTCCTGAAAGTCTTCCTCCACCTTTGGCTCATGCAAAGTAGGTGGGCTGAAAATATGATCATGGTAGACAAGGTAGTCTACCCCACACTATCATTTTCTCCACTCATGATAATTGTAGAGTATATGTTGATCCTGGGCTGCAAAATTATTTCCCTCAAGTGGAAAAATTAATAACAATCCTCCAACATTGAATAACAAGCTGGCCAAAAACATCTCATCCATGATGAATAGGACATAATCATCATATGGTATCAAAATAAGAAGTTTTCTAAATGTTTTGCATGATGCTTCATGATACAAACAATGTATCAAGTGGACACAGCGCAGTCTCTCCCACTGCAACTTCAAAAAATAGCATGGCAAGTGGTGTTTTGACAAATTGCTAGTTGTGTGAATCGTCACATCTACTAGTGGATAGAAAATGGTGAATGTGTCAACTGAGCATACAATAAATAATCAAACACTTGTCCATGGTGATACAAAGGATGGCTGTCTCCATCATAATAGTTGGAAAATTTTTGTTCATATGGCTCAACATTAAAGTTTCCCTCTTGTGGAACAATGCATTGTATGATAATGGTAAGAAGATGCAAATACTGTGTTACATAATCAATAGATGCAAAAAAAACATTATCACCATATGCTGAAAGTAAAGTGATGCATGAATACATGAATAAGTCCATGCTCCAAAAGAGAAACATTGTTTTCCTATGCAAATAGGCTCCTGCCAACCCATAGCTCAATTCTTTGACATGATTATTGTCAAAGACTCCTCCAATAATGTTGCTACAAATATGGAATTCCTCCCAAGATGGAAGTAGTTCCTGATCATCAAAGGCCAAGGATTATCCCCTTCGCACCATGATAGTGCCATCTCCTACTCCTGCAACATCATACAACATGTGAGAGCAAATATGCCCTTGCTCTCCAAAGAACAACCCAAGCAACAAAAATTTTTGTTGCCTCCTCATACTCCCATCATACATATCATATGATGAAAACATAATGATTGATATGAAGTTCACATCAACACCATGCATCCATAATCTTTGTTGCTCAATGATGTAAGCATCCTGCCACATCTCCTCCATCCCCATACCCTTATAAAAAGTGTATGCTAAGTGATGGCCAAACTCCTTCAAGAGTAACCAGCGCAACCATGCTTCCTGCTGCCCGGTATCATAGATCTGCAAGTATCTTTCCAGCTTCTTACTCACCATCCACATCCACTCAATCATTTGTGGATGTCTCCTTCCATCCTCCCTCTTGGTACTCCTCTCATGAGGGCCACCATGATCCCAAATCAGATTTCTGCACTTCATTGGATTTTGAAATGCAATCTTCCCAAGGATCAATTTGATCCCATAAGGACCCAAATAGGTGGTAGGCAAAAACCTCCCATCATGATGTGCATGGCTCAAGAAATGTCCAACACAATCATGAGAGATATTATCCATCCAAATATGTCTTCCATCATCTATATGTTCCTCCTTGAATCCATGAAGACCCAAGTGTGAGAAGGGAAGAACCTCCTCAAAATGTTGAAAAACCTTGCACTCCATGATGTGTTGAAGTGCACCTCCAATGAAATCTCTCCATGAGATCTCCTCCTCATGCATGGCCTTCCAAAACCAAAGAGGCCTTGGATCTGCTGCAAGTATAAGTCTCTCTTTGAGCTATGGCATGCTCATTGAGAGAGTGTCATCTATAGGGGAGAAATAGTTTCTCATCTTCAGATGTATATTCCTCCTCACTACTTCCTGCATGGCTTCCTGAATGAAGCTGCCATTTGAATGCTCCCATGAGGAATGTTTCCTCTTTTCTACATCACTACTCTTGTACAACACAGTGCAATTCTACTGCTCTAAATCAACAGTGTGCAATGATGTGGACCCATCCATAATGTTTTCTTAAATGATAAGAGATGGACATTTAAGCATACATTGGTGAAATTTGGAAGCTCCTTGCAGGGCTGCAAGAGTTTCCTCCTCATATGTGTTGGTTTCCCAAACTATTGAAGATGAAGGCTTCTCATCCATGGTCACAACAGCGCTAGTACATGCCTCTTCAACTTGTGGTGAGGGCTCTTCCCTATTTTTTCCAAAACTCCTTATCACCTTTAGGAAAATTCAACAAGAGTAGATAACCTTTCATGGCTCTAATGGCTGAACCACCAAGTACTTGCTTCACCTTCAAGATGCAGTGCTGCAATTTCTATAGCCTTTCTATCTACTACAGGATGTAGCAGGAAGAAAGCCTCTAGCTTCTTCACCCAATCCTCTGCTTCACATGTGAGTGATCCATCAAAAGTGGATAGTAGGAATCTATTGCCTCTCATCATCCTATAGCTGCAGGGTTTTCTTTCTTCTTTCAGCTAAATAAATTGTGGTAAAGCTAGAGTCTCTTTGAAGGCTCTAGGTTTAGCTGAGTATTCACTAAGGTATTCACTTAGAACTTCAGATTCCAAGTGTTCTTCATGCTTCATGTTTTCTTCTCTGTGAGAGTAGGAAATACATGGTCCTTCCTCTTCTCCTTCTTCCATCTTCTTAACCTCCTTGGAGAGGTCCTTTCTGGATCTGAAAATTGATGACAGCAAGCTCATCCTCTTCATCATATTGATCTTTTATATCTTCTTATGGCTGAAACTCACAGGCTGAGCCAAAGATCATGCTTTGATACCACTATAATATCCCAAAATAGGGAAATTCTACAACAATAAGAATATCTTAAGATATTTTAAAGTTGGAGATCAGCAATATGTAAACACAACTATGAAAGAGTAGTGTGCATCAACTTCAAAAAATGAAATAAAATCTCATAGCCATATTATTAATGTTATAGTAGTAGAATGTATACAAGATCTTGAGGAAATGATCACTCAAGCTTAGGCAAACCAACCTTCAAAGAACATGTACATGAAATATGAAATACACTGCTACACATGGAAAGCTAAAGCTATGACAGCACCTTTTTATAAAGAGAAACTGCTACTAGCATATGTCAACACATAGATACATCAATACATAGCTCATAAAACATGAGGAGAAAAGATAAACACTCCCAAATGAAATTTCTAAACAATCCTGGAAGGATTGGCTGAAATATGCAAATCTGCCAAAATGCCAGAGTTGTAGGGTAGTAGCTGCAACTCAAGAACTGGAAATGGATGTAGATAGCTGAAGATGCTACATATGATACATGAATCTCATCCAAAGGATCCTTCAGGTGAAAGGCTGATCCAATCACTAAAGTTCTCACCCTCCAAAATAATGGTACAAACCCCTACTGCAAATATTCTTAGAAATAACGTAGTCAAGGTGATGGAATGCGCTGTAGGAGATGGGAAGTGCTTGGCCTAATGCCAAAGATGTGAAATCAGCTCTTGAATCTTCCTCACTAACCTCCCATAGGAATAGAAGCTCCCTCCTCTGAAAGATGAGCCAAGGAAATGGTGTTGTGGAACCCTCCACTGCAACACCCTGCAACACAACGTTTCCTGCTACAGGAATCATGCTGTAGCTGAAGGAGGTGGCTTGACCTTGAGCCTGAAATGTGGATAATGAAGTATAATCCCTCAAGAGGCCTCTCAAGAAGGGAGAAGGATTCCTAAACAGGAAATCCTTGTGCTAAACAACACTGTAACTCTGCTAAACAACAGAAGAATGCATAAAGAGTCTAAGCAGACAAATTCTATATTCAATAACATACCTCTCCATGGCTGCCTTGTCCTCCCTTTATAAAAATAAAAGCCTCCTTGCCTTGGCCACACACATTAGGGTTTCCTCCACCAAATGATCTCTTCCCCTTTCAAACTATGTTGTCTTCAAGGTGCTCCACTCCCACTATGGCAGCGCTGTTGACTTGGTCAAACTTGACCTTGTCCTCATGCTTTTGCCCCTTTTCACACTTGAGGGTGAAAAATGTGGCTACTCTAATGATCCCTTTCATACTAGGAGGGATTTTATTTCTCTCATGGGCCTCCTTACCCATTTATTCATCTCCTAGATGATATAAGCAAAATTAATGTTCCAATTAGCTTCATGCTAATTTTGGGAACATTACAACATTAGGGGCTTTGAATTCACCCCAAAACCCCTGTGTTAGACTAAATATAATCAGCAATATACAAAACGGACCAGTTTCACAGCTCCTATAGGAGACCTTGTTCCAACAGTCCCCCAACACAATCTTGTGACTCATCCTGAGTCACTTTTTATGGTGGGTCACCACCCGCACGCAGTGTGCATCGGCTGGGCCAGGACCTGGGGGAAACACTTCGACTCTCGAGTGTGCTCCTCATGCAATATCTACAAGCTTCTGTGAGGTCAGTCATTATGTCACAGCCATGACACTCTTTAGTGTCTCGTTTAGTCGCTTCATAGCACCATCAACATCCTGTGAAATTTGGAGGGCTGCAGTAGCCCAAGGTTTCAAGCGTTCCCCGATAACATGCTTCTTATGGAGGAGTCCCTCGATCTCATCTTGGAGGGTGTTGTTGGTCTGCAATCACATTAAACGCTGTGTAGGGACCAAGGTAGGTAACGTAGCCTCGATCTGCTCAAAACCTGCCTCCTTTTGTTGCAAGTCCTAATTGATTTTCTGGAGGACCGGATCGCGCTGGTTCTTGGTCCAAAGCTACATGGCATCCTCGAGTAACTGGGAACCTTGAGCAATGTATCCTGTAATGGTGTCGGTAGCCTCGGTCACTAGCACAACACGATGGGATCATACTTCTGGGGGTGTTTCGAGCTGCAGTTTGGCTTGTAAGGCAGAGATTTGCTGCTCTAACTGTGTCTTAATGACTTGCATTTCCATCCTGGAAGCCTTCAAAGCTGCGACCAATCCTTCCACTTTAGCCCGGGGGGTGGCTGTGGCTGGGATTTATTTTGTAACCTCTATGTAGAGCTGGTGGATTAGATTTTCGAGCTATGCTTGCTGTGTGACAGCAAAGAGTACTTCTTTGTTCTGCTGTGCAATGGGCTATTCAGCCATACCAAGTTGGTGGTGGACTTGCTGGTCCCAGTGGTGAATCTCCTGAAACACTGCAGTGTGGAGACCTTGTAATGCTGCGTGGGGTAGCTTGGCAAGATTCAGCTGCACCCTTGCACTTGCTTGGAGCTGGGTCTCTTGGTCTAGAAAACTAATCACAAGGGCAGCGCTATGTAAGGGACAGAGACAACTTTCTTCCGTGGCTATCGTTGTACTGCTATATGCCAAGGGAATTCATCCTTGAGCCACGCTGGTCTGTATTGTGTTAGCCTTCAGCTGCAAGGTTCGAAGCTCTTCCTAGATGGCACTAATCGCAGCCTTTTGGTGGTCTCTTAAAGTGACCCATTTTTTTTATGTGGCCAGTGTGATGGCATCTGAGATTTTTTCGAGATCTCCATCCATCAACGTAACCATTTCATCTCGTTCTTTCCGCTGGGCATCTTCTGAGGTCCATTGACAGGTTCGCTTGTTCGCTTCGTACCTTTGATGTTCACTTCCTCTGTGCCTAGCTAGGCATCAACCTCAAGCTCAGCCTCGGTGTTCTTCGTGGTGGTCTGTGCAGGCTATGTGTCCTTTTTTGTGGTTGCGCCTGAGTTTTTCCCTATGCTTCTAGTCTCCTTGGTGATAGCGGGTGGGGGTACCTGCATCGTGCTAGTACCGGTGGTGCCCCTGGTGTTGGTTTTAAAGCATATCTTCCATGCGAGAGGCCATTGTGCAATCACATTTTCAATTTACTCGTCTGCTACCATATACGGAAGTGACGTCTAGGTTTTATCTGCGTGGCTGCGGATTTGAATGTTGTTCGTGGTAACCTGGAATGCTGCGATACTCTTGTACTTGTCATATACTATGGGGGACAGACGAGGTCGAGAATTGATGCCTATGACCATACTACTCTGGAAGAGGACCTAGAAAACTTGGTTATCTTCTATGTGCTGTGCATCCTTGGAATCCCACAAATGGGCATACCAGGCCCCTTTGCACATATCTGGAGGGAGTTCAGGGAGGATTGAATCCGCAAGGGTTTCCCAGGTGACCAAGTCTATCAGAAATAGTAGCCAGGCGTAGTAGAGGGCCTTCCCCTCCTCCTGCGATTCTCGAATGTTTGTTAAGAACTCATCGCATAAGTATTGGGCCCAATTGAGGCAGACCCCCTTCGCACGTTGACTGGATAGCTGAATGACATAGGCAGGGACGATTGCGACTTGGCACTTCCACATGAGCTTGCAAGCTAGTAATATGGTACCCATCTGCGTATCTGGGTTTTTGATGGATTTTATGACGAAGCCCCGCATATTCCTTTCCACATGGCAGGTTTGATGCACATATTCAACGGTTTCCCCTTCATATTTCTTTCCCACATGCTCTAGAGGGTGTGGCCCGTTCATGGGAAGGCCCGTGATTCTATGAACTAATGCAACATCTATGGGGACCCTATCTTGAATCCATAGGCAGCCATTGTGAATTAGGGAAAGTAGCTGGTGGGCCAGTCGATTCGTGATGTTTTAATGGCCAAATTGGGATATACGCAGCCGGTTCAACAGCTTGGATCTGGCCAACCCACTTACCCAGCGCTGCGGAACAACCGTGACCCCATCGTCTGTGTAAATTGTGTCAAATTATAGCATGGGGGTCAGCTCAGGGAAGGCTTCGTAGTTCGCCAAGTCATGATCATCGAATTTAACTTCATGGATCTTCCCGTAGGTGTCACTCAGGATAGGGATTTCCCCCGGGGTTAGCGGCGTCTATAGATAGGTAACCAGGCCATCAAGGTTCTTTGGTGTGCAAGTCGAGGATCTGTGTGGGCGGATGAAGGGAGGTAACTAGTTAATAGGATTGGTAGGCAGTGCTTCCTCCTATGCGGCCTGAGCCTGGGGCATTGCTCGCGGGGACTTGGCATGCCTTGGGGAGGTCCTAGGCTTCCCTGAAGCCCATTTTGCAGCTTTGGGGGGCCTCCCTAAGCCCTGTGCTTTCTCTTTTCCCTTCCTAATGACCGATGTTGAGCGCACTACTTCATCCTCAGATCCAATCTCCATTACTTCCACAACTTCTGGGGCAGTAGGTGCTGAGGGCTCAGCTAGACTAGTGGTTGTCATCCTAGCATGGAAAATGAATCTCGATCTTGGGTGGCTAATATCAATAGGGGGAGGTTGATCCGACATGAGAGGAATATTGTAGACCTGAAGAATCCTATAGCTCAGGCTCTCGTGAGATAAAGAGGATAGGGCCAAGTTATGCAAGTGAGATGGAACCCTTGTTTGAGTTATCCAACTCTTTTTATAGCATCTGCGGGCATCCAATGGTAGGGTAAAATTGACCTGGAACTTCCCATCCAGTAAATGGTAAAAAATTCTTAAAATCAGCCTCATTAAATGCCATCGGCCCGCTCCTTTTAACGGTAAATTTTTCTTTTTACGAGAGGTTATTGTGCCAACGACTAGTTTTCTCACCTCTTGAGCACTTGGCGTCCCTGCTACGCTTGGTTCAAACACCTGTGCCTCCTACGCATATTTCCCCAACAGAGTCTTAAGCCCTAGTACTTCAACCCCAAAAGTATGTTCGCTCGGCCTGTGTCATCGCAACAAAATCGGGCCGCCTTCATGAGAAAATCTTTTAGCGGTGCTATGATCACAACATATTTCCGAAAAAAATGTTTGTAATAACCTACGTGGCTAAGAAGTGAGTGTAGATGCCACTTTTTTGTGGGAGCTGGCGGATATACAATATTCGCATCCCCAATTTTTTCCACTGTGGGGTGCTTTTCCATGCTATTCGTGCGCAGTCCGAGTGGTCCGATAACCGTGCGCAACCTATTCGATTCTAA
This sequence comes from Pinus albicaulis, assembly GCA_034641835.2. Classification (NCBI taxonomy): domain Eukaryota; kingdom Viridiplantae; phylum Streptophyta; class Pinopsida; order Pinales; family Pinaceae; genus Pinus; species Pinus albicaulis. The sequence continues at coordinate 1,129,010,495 of CM076574.1, forward strand.
GCCTGGACCCTCTCGTGGATCATTCTTACCTTCTTTTAGGACTAGACTACCATATTTTGTCATGCTTGGTGTCCGTGGCTCCCAATTGGGTATTTCAGGTGCGATGCATATGCGCGCTTCACCCCATGCGACAGTGTCAATGTTCTGCACGACTGTGCCAAGCGCCTCTATCCCTCCTACTAATCCAAATTTTCCCAGAAATTCCTCCCTCAATGTCTTTCAATGGTAAATGTGCTAATGTAGCTCCGCATCTAAATACCATGCAGTGGGAAGAGGTCCCCAAGGCATGGATAAAAAGATGAATCCATTCTTCCGTAGTCCTGTCACACCATTTCTTCATCCATGCGAACAGATACTTGTGCGGGTCTTCGGGGCTGATGTATATTTGGACACGCAAGTGATCAGGCAGTTCGAATCACAGAATCATCATATCCTGGCACTTTTCGTAGTCTTGGAATGTTTCCTTACATGTGTCCCACCACTGTGTAGGTATCTTATGCATGGCAAGGTTAAGGGCCCCTAGCCTTCATCCTCTTGGAACCTCAGCTTCGAATGCTCGTAAAAATTCCTTAATATTACCAGAACCATCAAAATAAGGCAGATCTCATACCTCTAAGGAGATGCATCAGAATTTCTTCGTGATCCAAAGACATCACAGTGCAGAGACATCATGTAACCAGTTTTTCCAATTCTCCATCTCCCCATCAAAGTCGGAGAAACATTCATTGTCTTTTTCCCAGCAGAGTACCCCCTCCGTTGTGGGATTGATCCAATCCTCATCTCATGCAGTCAACTTATAGACATGATCCACATCATCTTCATCACGCACTGGTTCTGTGTATCGTTCGCCTTCCTCTGGATCTAATGGTACTATTAACCTTGTACCGTTATTTTTGAATACCATGCTTCTCTTCTTTAGGTTAATGATACCTCCCATATCAATGGCCCAATCCAAGCCTAGGAGCGCGGGGTATGGGTTCGCATCTTCAACAATTTGAATTATTTCAAAGCCAGCCCGAACCCTAACCCCTGTGATATCCACGAAAATCTTCGATAGTCTTCCCAATGGAATGATCTTTTGCTAATTGGCCATACACAGCTCGATAGTAGACCATTCCAACTTAGGCTCCCCCATTCGTTGCCAAGTCTGTTTAGGTAATAAATTCGCATTTGACCCTAGGTCCAAAATAACCTGATCCATCTCGTGATCATCGATCTGCACAGTCAACCACATTTCCCTACCGGTGTGTTTCTTATACCTATAGATTTTTTGTACGTCTTTGACTTACAGAGGGAGGATCGGTCGTGTCGCATAGCTATCTATTAATGCTTGAAGATTTTCCATAGCCTTTGGGTTGCACAACAACTTCATACATGCCTATGAAAAGGGTTTGACCTCCTCATCCGCCTTGAGGTCCTCAGGCGGCTGCGAAGTAGATGCCTCTGCCTTGGAAAAGTCCTTGCGCACTGTGATAAATGTTCCTTTCTCCTTTTTATATCCAACCCTTCATGTTTACTAATTGTTGGTCGAATCAAAGGCTCAGTTGTAGTTTTCTCCCCAGGCCCCCCAGTGGCCATCCCACTACGTGTTATGACATTTACGCTTGGATATTTGTCTCGTAGTTCGGCTTTAACCCTCTGCTTATTCTGCATAAGTGTCGGCTTCTTTTCCTACATTTTTTCTATCAAAAGTTGACAGTCGTCAATCAGATGGTCCAGCTGCCTGCAATACCAACAGGTATGCCTCGAGGGGTTTGGACAATCTCTGGAAAAGTGCCCTACTTCTCCACAGTTATAATATATGAGTTTCCTCGTCCCCAACCCACGCTTCCACCTCTTCCGCTACCCCTACCCCTTGCTGGGGAGCCCCCTACGCTCGAGAGCGATCTGGGTGAAGATGGGTCCAATTGCACCCTATAGAGATTCCCCTAATCGATCATCAAGTCATACGTCCGACAACTTTATTCATCATGTCCTACCGACCTGCAGAACCTGCACCATTACTGTTTTACCTCTGGGACATACGCAGCAAGGCGGGGATAGTGGCTCATGTCGTGCAGCCCTGGAACGCGGAAATCCTCACACCATAGTGTCGGCCCACTTGGTCCTGCCACTTCCCTAGGGCGTAGTGGACTAGGTCCCCCAGCCTCCATGTAGTCTGTCAACAGTGGATAGTTATCCATGGTGTGACCATTCGTCCTGCAACGTATGCACCATTTTTCCGGGCTAGCCTCTGCTCCTTGCTCTTTTCGCAGGTTCTGGATCTCCATGTGCATCGATTCTACCTGTCCTTGGATCTGTTGGACGCCCAGCTGGGTCTCATCTCAAGGTGCAGCTTCTAACTTCATAGCACCCTCCAAGGCTTTATCCTATGATTTGAATGTTTGATTGCCCATAGGTACACGCAAGTGAGGCAGCAACATATCAATGAACCATTTTGTATGATGTCTGTCATCATATTGAAATCCTCCTTCTCTGATCACCTTCTTCAGTCGTTGATTGGCCTCCCACACAAACTCAAAAGGCCCTTGCTTGAAATCTTTTAGATTGACCACTATTTGGAGTAGGACTTAGGCTTCTTGAATTGTTGGTTCAAAGCATTCTTGACTTCTTTGATGGTTGATTTTTCATGTTGTTCGATATATCCCATGTACCAATCCAAAGCCCTTCCTTCAAAGTCAAGGGACAATTGTGCCCTCTTCACCGTGTCACTAGCTACATTCTGCACAGTCCATACAGATTCTGTGACGAACCAGAACTACTCCATGTCCTCATATCCCACACCCTTAAAGGTAGGCAATTTCATGTGTGCAGCCATGTCGTCTTCTGGTGGTCAACCTCTTATTGTGGTTTCCTTTCACTACAACTTGCCGTTCAAACCATTCATCAATTTATTTTCTTTTAGGTTTCCAGTATGACCTTGGAATTACTCAATCCCTCTCTCAAAATTCTCCCAGTCCTGGCAACGGAACCATCTGTTGGCTCGAGGGGTCCTGACCCATGTTTGGAGATTAAGGTTTGCCAAAAAACCCCTATACTACTGGCCCTTTTGGCAGTGACCTGCTTGCGTAGGCCAAAGTCTCACCTGGAGCAGTATGGGTGGGTGTTGGAACCAGGTTTCCGCACCTTGAGAGAGAGAGAAAGTAAGTTGATCCGTTCGGCACTTATCAGGTCTACACAGTCAGGGGTCATTCACCGAATATTCAATGATTAACCAGATTATAGTTCTATCAGATTTATATAACAGGCCCGCATCCACGTGCAGACAGCCAATTATAAGCATAAAACAATATATTCGCAGCAGACTCAATCAAATTGCAGATACGGTAATCATAACAAAGATAATCCATGGCTCATAAACACATAACATTCACATATCTTAAAAAAATCACATATAATTTGAGTCCACAATAACCATAACTAGAAATATCAAACAACAACGGATATCCACAATACCTCGCATATATTACTTATCAAAAGATCTCTTACATACCCCAAAACTCACCTGCGTACACAGCCAGCAGGGTCTGCACACAACAGGACTGAGGATCTTTGCACACACAGCCAGCAGGAGTCCTTTCCCAAAAACCCAGAACATACCTACTAATTCCCAATTCAAACCAATCTTAATCTCCGTTTGTCTTGCAACTCAAAAAAGGTTCAACTACTTATACTATTTTAGCCTATGCATCCAAAGGTCTGCAAACCGTGGTTTGCGGACTCTTGGTCTACCCTTGACCCATTTACAATGCATTAGGGGATTTTACCCACCCTAAAACCCTTTCATTAGACTAAATATAATAAAAAATATACAAAATGGATCAGTTTCGCAACTCTTGTAGGAGACCCTATTCCAACAGTTGTAGATCACCATTTGTATTTGGGTGTATTTCCAGAAACTCTTCCTGGGTTCTCTTGGAAAGGTGCCTAGGAGGTTAGATCTTCACTCCTAGCATTATTTGAGCTATATAACAGCAGATTTACATTGATCCATCTTTATGTAGCAATTTATGTCCTAAAACTGCGCTGTCATAGGTCAGGGCATTTGTATGGCAACTATTTCTCATGTATTGACATATTTTTCTTGTGGAGGATTGTTTTGTATTGCTTGAGTCACTAGATCCTCAAGATCCTATGCCTATTATTTGATGATATGTTTAATAAGATGGCTGTACATTTTTCTCATATCATGGTGTGTTGATTTATTCACTTTTCTTTCCATTATTGTGTTCATGTATTATTGCTTCCCCATTTGAGAATATTACAGTGGTATCAGAGCGTAGTCTTGGCTCAGCCTGTGGATCTCAGCCATTAGGCTATCAGAAGAATAAGAAGAAGGAGAAATAGATCAGAATGGTGGAAAGAATGATTTTTATCTTTCAGATCTAAGAAGGACATCATGAAGGAGGTCAAGCAAAGGAAAATGGAGAAAAGGAGTGAAACCACACTAGGGTTTCAAGATAAGGAAGGCCCATGTACTTCCTATCAGCAAAAAGAAGATCTGGCATTGCATAGAACTCCAAAGAAACATGCTATGCCCGTTTATTTTGAAGAGAAGAGGCATGGAGATGGACACTTATATAATGAGATTCTAAGTGAGTATCTTGTAGAATAGAAGTCTCAACCTAGAGTTTTCAAGGAGACCTTGTAGAAATATAAGAATAAAGGGAAATAGATTTTTATTTTCTACCTTTGATGGGTCATACTCATGCACAAAAAGAGCTTGGGGAATGAGGTTGGATTCATTTTTCTTGCTACATCCAATAGTAGAGGAAGAAGTTGTTGATATTGTAGCACTACACCTTGAGGGCGAAGCAAACATTTGGTGGTTAAGCCATTTGAGTTATGAAAAAGTGACTGCATATGCCAATTTTACTCAAAGGTTGATCAAGAATTTTGACAAGAAGAAATCAGAGGAGAAGAGGCCTTTACCACCACTTTCTACAGGAGCACTTGCATCAGGAGAAAGAACACTTGCACCTTTACAAAGTGGTCTTAATCTCTGATAGTTAGAGTCCCATGCACTATTCTAGAGATGCATGAGGAGGAGGAGACTTGTACCAGTGCTAATGCAGCCATATAAGAACAACCATCATCATCAGTAGTTGGGGAAGCCATCACACCAGAAGGAGGAGCCCTTGTAGCAGTACAAGATGTTCCCAAGCTTTAGCAAGGTATGCACATGTTTCCACTTTCCATTATTTCAGCACATCATATGGAGGATTGTGAGAATGTACTACTGTATGACCTAGGGTCAAAGTATATTGCTGATTTGGAGCAACAGACTATCACTGTGCTGAGCAGCCTTGATTTTTTCAAGGAGGAGATATATAGTCATCCTAGTGTATCATTGTTGAGTTGCACACAACTCTTGGGATTGGAGTGTATATTCTTGGAGGATGGCATGAGTATTGTCCTGAACCATGCCATGCAGAACTATGTGTTTGGCATTGAGCATGATCTTAAGACAATAGATGCACCATTATGGAGATTATCAGTTCTTTCATTAAGCAGTAGTGATGAGTTGGGGTCCCAACCATTAGTGGAGCATTCCAATGACCTTTTTACATGTATAGCAGAGGATACGTAGATTATTTATGGAGGGAATCTTATTAGGGATGACCTATTCCATTATTATGATGGACACTTCTTAATGAGCACTTCACATTTTGATGAGAAGTTTTTTCCTAACACTTATTTGGATCGTTATGGGGTTAACATGGTGATTGATGAGTGGTCATCATTCGGAGATCTCTGGGAGATCACATTTCAACATCCCATGAAATGAAAATATAGAGATATGATTTGGGGGGATGGTATTCTTCATTAGAGGGATACCTATTTTGAGCACAATGTTAGACACTCACCATTGGTTGGATGGGTGATGTTGATGAGCAAGAGGTTGGGAGGCCACATGCAAATTTATGACACCGGGCAGCAGGAGGCAAGACTGCGTTGGTTACTCTTGAAAGAGTTTGGTCATCATATGATGCATTCTATTTCAAAGAGGAGTTTAGTGGCTAGAACTTGGTCTGGCACTTACATCATATGGAAGCAAGAAGTTTGGGTATATTGGGGTGATGTGATATCTTTCATGTCAACCATCATGTTGTTGCTCCATAGTCTATATGGTGATGGTGTGGGGAGGCAAAAAGAGTTGTTGTTTCTTTGGTTGTTCTTGAGAGAGTATGAGCTGATTTTATCCCATACTTTGCATGATTTTGCAGGAGTAGGTGATGGCGCTATCATGGTTCAAAGGGGATACTCCTTAGCCTTGGAGGATCAAGAGGTACTTCCACTTTGGAAGGAATCTCCCATATATAGCAACATTATGATTGATGGCTTTGACATGTGGTATGTCAAATAATGGAGCTATGAGATGATAGGAACCTTATTACAAAGGCCAATAGTGTTGTCACTTGGGAGCTTTGGTTTTTTGATGGAGTGTTCACAGGATCACTTCACATATGATGCACTAGCGTGAATGAACCCATGTGTATGTCGATCGGTCGAGGATCCTAAATGGGTGAATAGTAAAAGTAAGGAATCACAAGGTTTGAACCATTAATCCCCACGCATATATGAATGGCATTGTCTCCCTCTTGGTATCGACAACCAATGTAGCTAAATCGAGTGGATAAACTATGGGATCTACAAAAAAAAGCCTTGCATATCATACTAGCAGCATCTCCTACCAAAATGGAGTGCTTCGAACCCTGGATTGACTTGCGGCAGATCCAAGCTTGTTGGGAAATTAGGAGATGAGAGTGATGGAGTAGTGGATGGAGACATCTATTACCATGATATGATCTTCTTGACTTGGATTTTCAAGCATAAGAAGAATGATCTACATGCAGCACATAGTTCATTCCTCTTCATGGGAGTATATAATACCACTATGGAGGGCTCATTCATGGATCTTATTATCAGCTTACTCTCAATACATGGTAAGAATTATTTTTTTGCACTTGTTGATTTGCATTCTCTTACCATTTCTATTCAGTGTATTGCTCTACAAGAGGGCAAGCCTCCATTTGGGCTTCATGGTCATTTTGAGACCAACATCTATGGGGGATATAGCCATTTCTTGTATGGCTTTGGGCAAGTGTTGTACTATTTCTTGTATGCTCAGTTGATATACAATTCCATTTACTATTTACTAGTAAATGAGATGACATGCACAACTAGAAGATTGTTTGAAGACAACTTGCCACATCATATTCTGAAACTGCAGTTGGTAAAAATGCACTGTGACTAATTGGGAGACTTTTGGTACCTTCCAGCACTATATAAAACCTTCAGTACCTCTCTCATTTGGATTCCATATGATGATAATTCCATATTCATTTTATATGGGATGATCTAGGCAAGAACCAAAGAGTGGGTCTTTGAGGATCCTATTGCCTTTTTTCTTCCTAAAGGAAACATTATTGCAGCCCATATTCAGTAGCAGCTCTACACTTATCACAAGTGGAGAGAGAGACAATGTGGGATGGTAAATTTGATCCCTCATGTTCAGCTATGCAGCCCACCTTCTTTGCAGGAGCCTAAGGTGGAGGAGATGATTCATGACTTGCCATGTTGGAGGGTGACTCAATTTTTGTGGATGATGGCTTGGGGATGGAGGCTTCACATGGGAATGATAGTTCCTAATATATTTCAGGTTCCATGCCTCAAGAATTCCTTTAGAGAACACATAGTTGCTTCCATGGATATTCCACCTTTTCATGATGAGAGCCATTTGGAATTTTCACCAAAGGCATACTTATACACTTGGGAGGAGCAACTTGGATACTTATTGATGAGACAACATCTTGTTCATTGGAGGAGCTTATGACATGGAGATGCTACAAGAGGAAGAAAAGAGGCTTTCCAGTTCTATCATTACATTTGCTTGAGGACAAGCAACATTTGGGAGGGGAGGGCTGTAATATTCCTAAATTAGCACACAGCTAATTGTAATATAAAATTTTGATTGTCCTCTTAGATAGAGTAATAAAAGGGTATGGAGACCCATAAATCTCCTTAGTAGGAATAAAAGACACTCCTATTGTGAATGGAGGTCATATAAAATTTGGATTGAAGACCCTTAGGTGTGAAAAGGGGTTGGAGAATGTTGAATAGGTCAACATTGACCAAATCAAATATCATTGTTATGGAGGAGTAGCATTAATGGTGGGACAACGCAGTTTTGGAGGAAGATTGATTGCATGATGGTGGAAACCCTAATGAGTGGGACCCAAGGTGAGAAGGTTCACATTTTTTATAAGGATGATGATGGCAGCCATATGGGATTATGTTATGATTATTATTTTGATATGTCTGTTTAGACTTTATTGCTCTCTTCAGCTGTTTAGCTAAGATTGCAGTGTTGTTTAGCACAGGGTGTTCCCGAGTAGGAATCCCACCTCTTTCCTTGAGAGGCCTATTGGGAGAGTATTGATCTATCATCTCCACATATCCGAAATTCTGGCCAAGCTTCAGTCATCAGCTATAGTGCAATTTTTGTTTAGATTTGTGTTGTGTTGCAGTGTGTTGTAGTGGAGGGTTGAGAAACCCACTTTCTGAGCTAGTTTTTCATAGGAGGAAAGATTCCTTCTCTTGGGAGATTATAAAGGAGTGTTTTTTAGCACATTTCATATCTTGGGCACTAGACCAACCTATTCCCATCATTCACAGTGGAGTTTCATCTAGGAATTACGTTATTTTGGAGGGCAGTTTTAGAGGAGGATTTATTGGCTCTTTTAAAGTGTTTTCCTATAGGTGAAGGGTTCAGCCTTTCATTGGAGGGGACCCTTGAGGATATCTACATTAGATCCATATTATTTCAGCCTTCTATTTTTAGGGGCTTCAGTTGCAGTGACTCTTCAACCCTAGGGCTATAGATCACCATCTGTATTTGGGTGTATTTCCAGAAACCCTTCCCGAGTTCTCTTGGAAATGTGTATAGGAGGTTAGATCTTCAATCCTAGCATTATTTGATCTATATAACATAATATATACATTGATCAATATTTATGCAGTAGTTTATGCCCTAAAATTTTTCTGTCATAGCTCAGGGAATTTTTGTGGAAGCTATTTCTCATGTATTGACATATTTTTCTTGTGGAGGCTTGTTTTGTATTTCTTGAGTGACTAAATCCTCAAGATCTTGTGCCTATTATTTTCTGATATGTTTAATAATATGGTTGTACATTTGTCTCATATCATGGTGTGCTGATTTATTCACTGTTCTTTCCATTATTTGTTTCATGTATTGTTGCTTCCCCATTTGGGAATATTACACAAAACTTTGGATGTTTACTGCAATATCCTCTCAATAGATACATAACGGTTTTGTTCATGACCTCGGTTTGGCCATCAGTTTGTGGATGAAAAGGAATACTCTTTTTCAACTTTGTTTTCATCATCTTCCAAAGATTGGACCAAAAATTCCCAATGAACCTGGAATCCCTATCACTAACAATAGAAGTTGGCAATCCATAATGAAGCCATACATGTTGAAAATAAAGTTAAGTAGTTTTTTCAGCAATGATGGTTTTATTACATGGCATAAGATACAAATTTTATTGAATCTATCCACAGCTACATAAATATAATCATGTTGTTTTCTTGACATAGGTAGACCTCCAAAAAAGTCCATGGAGACACTCTCCCATGGCCTTGATGGTACCGGTAGTGGCGTGTACAACCCAAGCTTCCTATTGCTAGGCTTGCTTGTTGCACACATAGAACAAACTCTTATAAAATGTGACACCTTATGTGTTGAGTCTCAAAAGTGTTCTCCATATTCATACATATTTCCATTATGTCATAACCATTTAGCTCTTAGTTCATAGCCATTTGACCTAAAACCCTACATCAGGTAACCATTTTCATAAATATATGGGTTAGGATCCTTGTTTTCGAAAGTTATTTATTTTATGTATTTTAAGTGAATTTATGATTAGAAACTAGAAAATTAACATAGTTTCATATATCTATATATGTGTTATGAGTTTTGTGACATGTGTAGGTCAAAAGGAGACTTCTAGAAGACCCTTATGTGGCACTCTAAGGCCAAATTCGAATTTGGTTGGAGAAGATCATGGGATCATGAGAACATGTGTTACACCATTTTTTGGTCATCTAACCTATTATCATTAGATGGACCCAAGTACACCATGTAAGACCAATTTTACCCTAAGTAAAATTGCCTTCACTATGTTAAAACAGGAACCCCCAAAAGGAAATATTAAACAAACCTATATTTGTTTGATTTTCCTCATGGAATAATTAATTAAACCATAATTTAATTATTATTCCCAGACATGTTTAACCCAGAAACAAAGAAATTAATGAGATAAACCCTTAGTTATCTTGTTATTTTCTAGGAATAATTATTTAAATCTTATTTAGATAATATTCCTTGTTAAATATGACCAAATCACCCACCATTAATCAAATAAATCATTATTAATTTGATTATCTCCCAACCACTTCCTTAAAAAGATAAATAAATCATTTATTTATTTATTTTTCACTAATCAAGGGATTTGACCCAAGTCAAACACCCTTTCCCTCAAACAAATAATAATAAAATATTCCATAGAGGTGGATCTAGATTTGGTTAACATTATTTTAATCATGCACCAAGATCTAGAATGACCCAATATTTTGTTATAAATAGGAGGGTTCTCCCCCATCATTCCTCACCTTTTGTTGCCTATTAGATCACTCTGGATCTATACACTTGGTCTCACTTTTCATCATCATTTTCTCCCATTGAGCTTCATTTTTACATTGGGTTTTCTACACCTACAAGAGAGAGAAAGCTTAGATCTGAAGTGCTGAGGACTACAAAGAACCCATCCCATTGAGGAGAGTTGGATACACCTTCTTGTTTTCCTCCCAGGTGCCCTGTAATATAAAATTCTTTCAAAAAAATCGTGTTCTTGTCTTGTCTGTTGGATGCATGGAGCAAACCCTTTATTTTACTGCTTAATGTCTTTCCATATATAGATCTGGTATTTTGCAGCTATTTTCTTGTCTAACCAATTGCAGATCTGAAGATATTGGCGGCCACTTTTGTTGTTAGGGCTATTAGTTATGCGTAGCTAAAGTGGTCCTTTTTCGTACACTTCGACGAAGGATTCATACTAACAAATGGCGACTCCACACGGGTTTTAAATTACGACCGTTGTCGTTTTTCCTATTCCTGCATATCCAGCTACTTCAGACCCTAGGGTTTCTTTTCAGCTTTTTGTTTTTCCTATTTTCATGTGGTTTTTCCTCATAAAGCCCTCAAACATTAAAATTTCTAACTTCCGTGTGTTTCTGGCCCTATTGCGCAGGTGACCGACATCAGCCGCAGCTGAGACGACATTTTTTTTTTTCTGAAATCTGCCGCCGAGAGTCCCGGAAGTGCAGGTCGCACTTTTTGGCCCAAAAAGTGCGACCTCAAGCCTCAGGTCGCAGAAAACAGCCCCAAAACTGCGACCGGAGCGAAAAACTGGTCAAAAACCGCGAGTTGGACTTTTTTCTGCTGTTTTTCTGAAATTTTCCTGGGTTTTTCTGAAGCTTCTGTCAGGGTTTTCCAGCCTCTGTCTCAGCCCGTTTCGACTTGTTTCTGATCTGCTTTTGCTCATCTAAGTGGGAACCTAGCCCCCTAGGGCTTCAGTACCCTCCAATTTTGGTGGAAGAGTTTTAGCTGTTTCAGGTGTCTGATTTTTCAGAGTTTCAGCCTTCCCTTTTTCAGATCTGATACCTCATCCTCAGATCCCTTTTAATCAGCTTTTCTTCCTTTCAAATCACCTCTTGTAGTTTTGTTTGGACCCCCCTTTAGGACCTCATTCCTGTCCCTTCCGCTTTTTGCTGATTTCCCCCTTTTTCCAGCCACCTTGCCTCTGCCTCTTGGCTGTGATCTGCGCCTCTTTTTAGCAGTTTTATCCTCTAGATCCCTGTCCCTTTTGACCCTAGATCTATTGGCCTCTTTTTATGTGTGTTTCGAATAGATTTTTGCCCTCTCTTAGAGTAGTTTTGAGAGACCCGCCTTCTTGGGTTAGATCGATGCATAGTTAACTCTTAAATGTTCTGTTATTTCAGCAATCTATATTGTTCTCTGCAGATTTCTTTTCAGTTACGCAACACACTTTTTCTTGCTCTCAAAACGAAAAGGGTTTAAAAATTAAAATTAATGCACATCACACACTGACCCTAAGTGAAGAAGCGCCTGGTTAACACCGCCTGGCAAAGACTCTAAAATCAATTTTCACTGCACCTTATCTGCCCTTGACATTACTTGATTCTGTCCCTTTCTGCCCTTGCCGGTTTCCTTCTTCCTGTCATCATTGCGCCCCCACGGCACCTTTCCCAGAGACTTCTTGGCCTTCACCCTCCGTTTCCGGTTGATCGACCTGCTCCGCCCCGCCGTCGTCGAGCCAGTCCTCCTCCGACTCCTCTTCTGATTCTTTGGGTTCTCCTTTTCCTTCTAGGTTCTCCCCCTGTCACCTTCACTATGTCTGGTCCAGGGCCTAACGCTAGTGGAGCTCCCGGCCCTAATGCCGGAACTACTACTAGCGGAACCACCATGGGAACTACCTCGCCTACACCTTTGCTCCCCTTCTTGGCAGGCCTCAGCCTCCCAGATTTGGACCGGTTGATAAACGACCCTATACATCATGACGCTAGTTGGCCTGCTATGCCGACAAAGCTCCCTTCCGACATCCCAAAGTTTGAAGGTCGTGCTGGAGAAGATCCTTCAAATCATGTTCAATCTTTCCACATGTGGTGTTCATCTACCTCCATTACTAATGACTCTGTTCGTCTTCGATTGTTCCAACGCACGCTTACAGGCAAAGCTTCTAAGTGGTATGTTGATCAACCCACTTCCTCCCATACCACCTTTGCAACTCTTGCCCGGGCTTTTTTATCTTACTTCCAGCTTCCCCTTCGTTATGACAGTGGTATCGAACTCTTGACTTCCTTCAAGCAAACCTCTTCAACCCGCCTTTCTACCCATGTCCAGGAATGGCGAAGAAGACTGAGCCTATGTCAATCTCCTCCCTTCGAAGACCGTGTCTACATGGACTGGTTCCTTAGATCTCTCTTGTCCCCTATCGGGAAAGATGTCGCATCCCATTTTCCTCAAACCGAAGAAGATGCCCTCCAAATGGCTTTAAAATATGACCTGATCTACTCTCAGACAGGTTATAATCCTACTGTCCTACCTGATCTCCCCAGACCCGGTGATACCCATACACCGGGGGCACCTCATGCCGCCGACAGTATCGTTGGATCTATCTCTCATCCCTCCGCTCAACCTCTCATGAGCTATGGTTTTCCTGGGGGAGGGGGCACCACTTCCTGCACTTCTCCCCCTCCCAGTAGCACGCATCCAGGATACGGCATGCCTCATCCTTTTGCCCAACCTCCTGCTTACCTCAATGTTGCCCAACCTAACCATTACCCTTATCCACAGCCTGGCACACCAACTCCTCCAGCATATGCACTTTCGCCTCCCTTGCCTTCTCAACCCCTGCAACAGCGCTCCCCGCCCCCTCAAGCGCAGGTGGATGCACAGCAGGGATTCATGGCTACCCAACCACCTGACGGACAGGTGGCCACTCCACCTTCCCCTTCTTGTTCCTCCAATTACCAGATCCTCATGATGAACTCTGATCCACCTCTAACCGCCGACCTTAACCTTCAAACTCGGTCTCGCCAGTACTCCAAGCCTCCTGCTCAGTCTGCCTCCGAGCCTCCTTCTTCAGGTTCTACAGAGCCTCTTTCGACACCGAATGGCCCCTTACATATCCCTCAACCCAAAGTTGAGGTTCATACCAAGATTCTTAAGGGACCATTACGTCGAAACGCTGCTTCCGGTCGAGCTGCTCATTCGTATAGCATAGTAGATGATTTGGCGCAATCTCCTGCCGCCATTTCCACACTGGAACTCCTCCAGTCGTGCCCTTCCCAAAAGAAGGCTCTACTATCTGCCGTGGGCGCTGTAGATCCTGCTGATGACCAAATGATTGTTTTCGACACCACTCAATCGGACCATCCTCCCCTTCCTCCTTCTGTCGCCTTCCAAATCTCAGTCAAAATACGGAACGCCATCGTTTCCCGGTGTATAATTGACGAGGGGGCATCCACCTGCGTGATGTCCGCTTCGGTTTGGAAGCAACTCAGATCCCCTGAGCTGGCCCCTTCCACGATCACCCTTAGAGCGTGGGACGGTCATGCCTCCCAGCCCATTGGCTTGTTTCGTAATTGCCCGATCACCCTCGCCGGTAAGACTGTTTGCGTTGACGTCGAAGTCATTGACGCCCCGCTTGACTACAACATTCTTTTGGGGCGAAGCTACACCTATGCTATGTCTGCTATCCCATCTGCGGTCTTTCGCAAGATGTCTTTCCCCCATAATGGAAAGATAGTCACCATTGACCAGCTGACATATCATGAGCCCCCCTCTCAGGCCTCACCTGAGACCACCATCTCTTCTGTAGCCAACAAGCAAACCGTCGATTCCTTGACCAGTGTCTCCCCTGGCGTTTACAAGGACTCCTCCCTGCTTGGAACTTTTCCTTGTCTCCCCCCTCCTCCTATCTCTGACCCCAGCTCATCGAATGTTTGCATGATGCAATCGTCTCGGGCTGCTCTCAAGCAACCTGCTTCGGCTAGTCAGCAACCTTGCCCTCCGCAACCTGCTCCTAGCCCTTCACCTGCAGTTGGTAGTCATGAGCCCCTTTATCCCCCTGGCACGGTTCCTCCAGGCCTTAGCCATTTAGGAGCCGTCCCACCTGGCCATTACCCCTCTGGTCAGATACCATTCCTAGCTCCCCCACCAGGAGTGAACATGGTACCAGTCATGGCCACCCTCTCTCTTCCTAACTTAACCCTTGGGATTCCCGTTTGGTACCTTGATCCTCCAGCCCCCACCTTTCCTGGTCAGCCCAAACCTTATATAGCTTTGACCCCGATTCAACCGGTCCCCATGACTTCTCCCGCCACATCAGTGCCTCAGTCACCTCAACAGGACCCACCTCCTGTTGCGACCGCGTCGGGTAAGAAGGGCAAAGCTCGCAAGAGGGCATCAAAGGACAAGGCTGCCTCGACAAACCCTGCTCCTTCTCCGCCTCCAAAGCATACCATCCAGTGTGCTTTGTGTGATGTTGTCGATCACGCCTCCCATACATGTCCTGAATTGCTTCATCTCACGCCCATGGTTAATGTCTCGTTCCCTGAGTCCGCGGTCCCAGAAGCCTCTGTTCCTTCCACGACCGTGGCCACGAACCCCAAGACTATTCACACCAACCACCCCTGTGCTTTGTGTGATCTCCATGGCCATTACACCCATCTTTTTCCCCACCTCGAGGACTTCCGCACCTCTATCGCCGCGGTCCACCAATTCGAGGCCAAGCGCAATGAGTCCACTTCTCCCCTATTTGCGCATTCTGCTTCAGCAGAACTACCAGATATGACTGCTCCCATTGACATTCTCCCTCCTGATGTCGAGATGACGGAGCCTTCATCCAGCGTTTTCTACCTATCATCATCCATGAGACCCTCAGGGAACATTCCATCTGAATCCTCCCCTGTTGTTTCGCTTGACCTTCCTTCAGCGGTCATCTTGGGCTCAACATCGGTAGATCCTTTATCTACTTACTCTTCGGTCACCCCTTGTGACGATGCGCATGTGAACCTCTCTTCTCATGATGATGATTTAGGCCACTTCACCACGTCAGGTGGTTCTTCTTCCACCAGTCACCCCATCTTCTATCACGATGACGACATTATGGAAGAAATTCCCACCCCTGACTTTATCTATTCCCCCTTACATCGAACCCATGCGTTGACACCACATCCACCTTGTGGCCATTACATCAAAACCCAATGTTTGGGGAAGGGGGCAACCACATTTGAGAGACCAAGAGAAGCCATTCTCCACCACTCTCCTAGTGTATCTGGTCGTGTTGACTCTAGACCCAGTATTCTTCCACATTTAGAAGAACCTCTAGAGTCCCATATCACTTCGGATCACTCTCGGGACGATACCCCTTATCGTTCCCTCATCTTACATCAGCAACCCAGTCTCTTAGACATTATTGTTGACCAACCTATAGCTTTTCTACGAGAGCATCAGTTCATTATCTCCAAATCCTCTTTTTGGGATAGTGACACCAGGTATGCCAACTTGGAAACTTAAAGTCCATTTGATCCCTATATGCAGTACCAAAAGAGATTGGTAATCCTCCATTTCCTTTCTCAAACTGCATAACCATAACCAGAACAAATGGCACACCACATCATTAAAATGTGTTTAGATTCCCATTTTTCTAAATACATTTTGGCATGACCACATCATTCTTGGGGGCACCTCTTCCCCCCAACCGTAACCCTCCTCACCTCATTTTTGGAGAGGAGGTTGTCTTACCAATCGAATGTGAAATCCCTTCCCTACAACTCGCCGTTGAACTTCTCCCTGACACCCAACATCTAGAACAACGACTTATCATGCTTGAGCATGCTTCCAAAGACCGCCGTGTTGCCTTGCAAACCATAGAAGCGGCCAAAAAACGCACCAAAGCTCAGTATGACCGAAAAGTCCAGCCTCGCACTTTTCACGACGGGGACCTTGTTCTAGTATATGACCAGGCCCATGATGTCCTGGGTCATGGGAAGTTTGACTCATTATGGCTAGGCCCTTACATCATCAGTAAGGATCTTGGTCAAGGGGCATACCTTTTAGAGGATTTCGAAGGCCATTCCCTTCCTAACCCTCGCCATGCACTCTATCTTAAGAAATATTACCCTTAGCATTTCCCTTCTGAGATGCGTGTTTTATTTTCTGTTAGATAGCCAACATCCTTTTTGTACTTTCATCCTTCACCAGGACCTATTTTGTCCAAGAAGGATCACCTCACACCTCCTTAAAATCGAATTTCCTCACTTACGCCACTTGTACTTGGGGCACCATATTTCCCCCTTACTTGTCCATGTTCGTGCCGATTTTCGTCATGAGTTCCCACATTGTACTCATGCTTCCATCGTCCCCCATTGGGGCCTTTACTGTGTGGCAGCACCATCGACTCGCCCTTGTTTAGAGCATCCAAGTTGAGTCATCATTGCATCCATGGAGTCTATACCACGTCCCTTTGCACCCCACTATAGCTCTCCATCCTTCCTTGCTTGGTCTCTCTCTTGTGTCGCCCATTATGACCTTCAGTCTCACTGTCCCCTATCCCTCATGATCTTGTGTCAGTCGCTGCCATGTCATCCATGCTCTTTATGCTCTACCAAGGGAAGTCGTCCATTCGCTACTCAGTCCCTTCCATTTCACCATCATCATTTGTGTCAGTCTGTCCGTCACTCTATTTTTTTCTCTCGTGCCTTAGTTGAGGATCTCTCATTGCCTCACCTATGGCGGACCTCCTTCTGTCAACATTAGCACATTCATTCCAGAAGCAAGGTCTAGAGGGCGGTGTACCTTGGTTTCAGCTTCCACTCTTGTTCGGTGCCTCGGATCAAGCAGGGGGATCTCTCATTTCCCTTTGACTTGATTGTTTCTCCAGCTCCTTTCAGCATGATCGAGACTCGTATACTTGACGGTCCAGTGACCCAGCAGCAGCTCTTGATGATTCCCGGGTGTGTGTGAGATGTCTCAACCCTCATGAGGGGGTGGCCCTGCAGGTAGCCCCCCACATGCCCGGATGATCTCTTCTTTGCAGCCTTTGATGCCGCTCCAGATTTTGATGATGTTGGCCTTAGCCACTTGCAGCACCTCTTTGATTTGCATGTATCAGTCAGATTTTGTGAGCCCTTCCCCATTTACGGGGGGAATTTGGGTTGTATTTATCTCATGTACTCAGATATTATTGTACTAGTCCTGGCTGTTATCCCAGGCACAACATGTATGTGAGACTCTTCATTGTATTCTTATCTGGCTCTTGATTATGCCAGCTGTACTCTATGGTTCGGTCCCTTGTTTACTGGACACACTATTCTTTTGTACTTTGTCTTGGCGGGCATAGGTATGCCTCCCCCGCCGCCTTCAGCACAGGTACCCTCTCATAAAAAGAGACTTGTTGCACCTGCGAGTCTCGTCTCCTCAGGGTCTAGTCCTTCAACACACTATCTACCTCACATTTCTCTCTCTGACATCCCTTTTTGTTGTCTAGTGATTGTATTCTTACAATGTACTTCGGTCATACGATTTGCTCCTGACACTCGCACGCTGGGGGGCAATCTGTTACACCATTTTTTGGTCATCTAACCTTTTATCATTAGATGGACCCAAGTACACCATGTAAGACCGGTTTTACCCTAAGTAAAACTGCTTTCACTATGTTAAAATAGGAAACCCCAAAAGGAAATATTAAACAAACCTATATTTGTTTGATTTTCCTCATGGAATAATTAATTAAACCATAATTTAATTATTATTCCCAGTCATGTTTAACCCAAAAACAAAGAAACTAATAAGATAAACCCTTAGTTATCTTGTTGTTTTCTAGGAATAATTATTTAAATCTTATTTAGATAATATTCCTTGTTAAATATGACCAAATCACCCACCATTAATCAAATAAATCATTATTTATTTGATTATATCCCAACCACTTCCTTAAAAAGATAAATAAATCATTTATTTATTTATTTTTCACTAATCAAGGGATTTGACCCAAGTCGAACACCCTTTCCCTCCAACAAATAATAATAAAATATTCCATAGAGGTGGATCTAGATGTGATTAACATTATTTTAATCATGCACCAAGATCTAGAAGGACCCAATATTTTGTTATAAATAGGAGGGTTTCCCCCATCATTCTTCACCTTTTGTTGCACATTAGATCACTCTGGATCTATACACTTGGTCTCATTTCTGCCATTTTGCTCCCATTGAGCTCTACCTTCTACATTGGGTTTTCTACATCTACAAGAGAGAGAAAGCTTAGATCTGAAGTGTTGAGGACTACAAAGAACCCATCCCATTGAGGAGATCTGGATACACCTTCTTTTTTCCTCCCAGGTGCCCTGTAATATAAAAATTCATTCAAAAATCGTGTTCTTGTCTTGTCTGTTGGATGCATGGAGCAAACCCTTTACTTTACTGCTTAATGTCTTTCCATATATAGATCTGGTATTTTGCAGCTATTTTCTTGTCTAACCAATTGCAGATCTGAAGATATTGGAAGCCACTTTTGTTGTTAGGGCTATTAGTTATGCGTAGCTAAAGTGGTCCTTTTTCGTACACTTCCAAGAACCCATCCCACTGAGGAGAATTGGATACGCCTTCTTGTTTTCCTCCCACGTGCCCAATTAATACAAAAATTCTTTCAAAAATTGTTCTTGTCTTGTCTATTGGTATATGGAGCAAACCCTTGTTTTTACTGCTTAATGTCTTTCCATGCATAGATCTGGTTTTTTGCAGCTCTTTTCTTGTTCAACTAACCGTAGATCTGAAGATATTGGCAGCCACTTTTATTGTTAGGGCTATTAGTTATGCGTAGCTAAAGTGGTCCTTTTTCGTACACTTCGACAAAGGATTCATACTAACAACATGTGTTGTATTGAAACTCTAAGAGGATATGTGTCTCATTTCTTAGTTGTGTTGAAAATCTAGAAAGACATGTGTCTTATCATTTCCTATTTTGATTGTAACTCTAGAGATGGAGGGAGAGATTCATGGACTCCCATTAATGAGATAACTTATCATATTTTGTATAAATAGGAGAAGCTTTCTCCTATCATGGGTAATGAAAAAGTAATGAGAAAATAGGAGAATGAGAGAAAGGAATAGAGAGTCTTTTGTAACAAAGTTTAAGATGGAATGGCATGTAGATTTGTGAGTTCTTTTCAATAGAGAAATTCAGTTCTTTGATGTTGTTTTGATTACAACTTTAAGGAGCTGAAGAACTTCACCAAATTGGTAGGAGAGGGCCCCTGCTATCCAAGGAGGCTTCTACATGCTTTCTAGATAAGTAGCTTTTAATTATGTGTTGTTAGCTTTTAAATCACGTCTTGCATTATTTTTTTAATTAAAAGATCCTCATTATCTTACAACCATTCTTTTTCTTAAAAAGCTCTTCCAACATATCATTATTAGATGAAAAAGATTTGGTTTTATTATGTTGAGTTAATTAGCATTTTCTATTTTGCAATTAGATTAAAAGATCATCATTATCTTACAACCATTCTTTTTCTTAAAAAGATCTTCCAACATATCATTATTAGATGAAAAAGATTTGGTTGTATTATGTTGAGTTAATTAGCATTTTAGTTGCAATTCCTTTCGTTAATTATCATAGTTAGACTTACTCTAATAAACTCTTCCAAAATATCATTATGATGAATAAGGCATAACTGTGGTATTGTAGGTTTTAGTTGCTTGTTTACACTAAGTGGCATAGCCATTCTTACTCTTACAAAGCTCTTCCAAAATATCATAACAATGAGTAAGAAATAGTTGTGGTGTCTTAGATTTTAATTGTATTTTCTTTCAGTTTATGTTCAATTGAATTGGATAATACAGCTAGGACTATTTTACAAACTCTTCCAAAATATCATTCATCATGAACAAGATGGGTTGTAGAATTCCATAGACTAGTTGCATGTTAATTTAGTTTGAGCACTCCGGAGGTAGATTACATTTAGTTCAGCTCTATCATTTCATTTCATTTTTAAACTTGATAGAAGATCCTCATTGCATTAAAATTAATCTTTTTCACAAGCTCTTCCAACAAATCTTGAACTAAATGAATCAGATTAAGTTGTAATGTCTTGAGTTACATTTCATGTTCATTTGCAAGCTAGGATATCCATGGATTAGAATGTTCTGTTCCCGAAAACAATAAGAGAAACACATACAACGAAGTAAGGAAGAAGTCACTTAAGCACATATAGTGCACCACACTTCATCAGTTTACTAGACCTGGTTGATAATTTATGTTAGCAATTTAGGATGCTAATTGACTACACATTTTGGCACCATTGCCAGGGAAGTGTAATTAGGAGACCTTATTTCTTACATCTAAAAAAAAAAAATTATTAATAATTCTTGAGTATGCTCTCCTCCTGCACTTGGTGTGATCTGTAGGATCAGAAAAAGGATTGTTATCTAAAAAAAGAAATGAGACAAAATAAACTTCATCATTTCAATTGATTCAATAAAAAAATTATTAAAAATAAATAAATAAATAAAAATTCATCATTTCATTTGACTTAAATATATATATATATATATATATATATATATATATATATATATATATATATTGTTTAATGAAATATATATGTGTATTTTTTAAATTTTTTGAAAATATAACATACATAATTTTATTAAACAAATCAATTAAAAAATAAAATGAAAACAAAAAAAAATTAATTGTTTTGTTACTAAAATATATATATGTATATTTTTAAAATTTTGAAAATATATATAATTTTAATAACAAATCATTTAAAATTTAATTAAAAAAAAAAATTTGAATAAATTATTTTGTTTAATAAAATACATATGTATATTTTTAATTTTTGAAAATATAACATATGTAATTTTACTAACAAAAAAAAATAAAAATAAATCAATAATAAAAAAAAACAACAAATGCCATAACATGGCCCATGACAAATTGAAACAACCAACGATAATGGCCATGGCATTTGGGTAAAACAAAACCAAAGAAGCCAAGATCCAACATAGTCCTTCAAAATTTGAAACTCGAACTTGTTTATGAAGCGGATGTAACTCCTGAAACCATACTCTAAGTTTAGTGACTAATAATGGATACGGAGATGTCGATCAAACAAACGACGAGAAGGTGCACTTTCTTGTAGTATAAAAGCTCGGTGGTAAAGAGAGGCTTTGAATGAGGGAATAAATTCAGTTTCTATCAAATCTGATAATCGAGAAAATATTTCTAATGAACTAATAGGGAGTCTCATTGAAAAGAAACATGCAGAGTTCATAGAACCCTTAAGTTTAGCTGTTGATACTTGTGTCATTGGAACACCTTTATTGAAGAAGGTTGGTCTGGCTTCTACTGTAGTTGGTCAAGCCTCTAATTCATTGCTTTTCAATAAGAAATGTGAATCTGTAAAGGGAAGTCAGGGAATCGTAAATGAAAGTAAAAGTAGTCTGGTTTGTCAATCACTGGAAGAGCAATCCCAACACTCTGTTAATGGAAGGTTGCTCTTCTGAGAGACCTGAAGTTGTATACTTAGAGAATAAAATGGAATCTTCAAAACAAGAAAGCAATTCACAATTGATTAAGCCTGTAGAACTTTCTAATGCTGAGAAATTGTTCCAGAATGGTGCAAGCACATCTGATTGTAATTCCTTTCGGCCTGGAGGAGAGCTCGAGGAGATTAGAGATAAAGTTAGTGCGAAGTGGAGCGACATTGGTGCAGAGACACCAGAAAAGGCCAACTTGAAATTGTGACTATCAGCCCTTAATTGTCGCCTAAATGATCAACGCATGTGGAAATTGCGAACATGTTCATCAATAATTCATTTCGTTAATCATGAATCGTTTTTCATTGCTAGAAAAGCGCAAGCTGTATGACACGTCATTTTGAAACACGTTTTCTGATCAAGCCGAAATGAATTTTTGAAAAATGAGACGTGGGTTTTTCTCAAAACGTGGGAAATTAGATAACCCAGAAATTGTTTTAATAAATTCGTGGCAGTCTGGGAAACTTTCTCGGTTCTTTAAAGCCCATTTTTGTCTGCCGCGTGAGGAAAAACGGTTTTTGCAGAGTACACTGTTTGAACACGGCACGTCTACGTTTTGATACGGGAGAAATGTCTGTAGTTGACGGAAATGATGGTGGAACAACTCATAGGAATGGAAGATCTGAGGATTCGAAGGGCAACATTCCTTCATCTTGCATGATATCTGGAACTGTTGAAGTACTGTCATATCCTTCTTTTCAAGTTCTTCATACTTTTGTTGCTCACACTGCGGGTTGCTATTGTATTGCCATTGATCCTATAGGAAGGTACTTTGCTGTTGGAAGTGCAGATGCCCTTATAAGCCTTTGGGATCTTTTTGAGATGTTATATGTTCGAATCTTTACCAAACTCGAGTGGCCAATGCGGACAATTAGCTTCAATCATGATGGGCAATACATGGCTTCTGCCAGTGAGGATCTTTTTATTGATATTGTTGACGTTCAGACTAGACGGACCATACATCAAATATCTTGTCGAGCAACCATGAATAGTGTTGAGTGGAATCCCAAATACAATCTCTTGGCGTTTGCTGGAGATGATAAAAATAAGTACATGCAAGATGAAGGTGTGTTCAGAGTTTTTGGTTTTGAGACTCCATAAATTCTCTCTAAGTTGACTTGGCTCATGTTGTTATGCTTCATCAAAGCTGGTATTTTGAGGCTAATAATTATGGTCAGATTTTCACCATAAAATTACTATGGAAGTTAGATCAATATATATGCCATAGTGGAGTAGGACTGGATTTTAAGGAACATGGTTTTTGAGTCAGACATTGAAAAAATGACTACACATTTCACGTGCCTCTTCTGTACCTAAATCCTTTCAATGGAGTTCATTGGTTAGTTATGTTCCAAGTGCATGTTTAGATGGGACACTTTAAAATCAATGCCAGGCTGCAGATGTTCTTTTTATAACTTGCAATACCCACATTATAAGTAAAGTTTCAAGGGATGAGGTTGTAAAGAAGGTAGGATGGGAAAATAGTTGTTAGGTTGTGAATAAAGCTTGAATTATGAGGTTTTAAAAAAAAAATTAAAAATTAAAAAAAAATTGCATTTCTTTTTTTTTCAATTTTGTTATTAAAAAAAAAAAATTGCATTTCTCTTTTTCAATTTTGTTTGATTAAAAAAAATAAAAAATAATAATAATAATAATAATAATAATTTTGAATCAATGAAATGAATAAGTTATTTGCTCACTTTTCCGAAGGTATTGATTAATTTTGGACTGATGATAAAAGATGAATGCCTAACTTTTTATTCAAGATTTTTAGCTACAGAAACCGTCGACATTCTACAGCTAAAGTCCAATTCCGCAGCTGTTCTCCAATTCTGCAGCTGAAAAACCTCATTATTCAAATCATCCTGACTTTCTCATACAAAATCAGATTTTGATGATTTAAGTATCGTTGGAAAGGTCTCAACAAGATCTACACAATGAGAAATCCATCATTAGAGTTTGAAATGGTAAATAATGAAATAAATTGCTGAAAAGAAGCAACATTCAACTTGAGGCACTAATTCCAAAATAGGTATAAATTATTTTGATTTTTCCTTTGAGAACTTGTTTCATTAATACAAATTCTTAGTTTTGTGTGTAAATATCATAACTAGAGAGATTGATCACCTCTCTCATTTGATAATCTTACATTCCATTGCAGAATAAGTATTAGTGTTTTGCAGGTTCCAGGAGGAAGGACAAATGACTACAAGAGAATGGTGTCTCTCTAAGAGATCAATTTGTTTCATAAGAGGATGATCAGCAACAAAGAGGAAATATGCTGATGCAAAATCAGATCCAAACACTTGAAAAACTTTCAGATACTATTGTCTCCATCACATCCATCCCTCATAATAAACCATTCACCTCATTTCACTTCATATTTTCCATTTACATTCACATCCACTTTCCATTTCCTTTTGTCCATTCATAACCCACAAATAAAAGCAAGAGGCTCATTCACATGCTTATTGCCCATTGCCATTTCTACTCTCCATTGCCATCTTCCATTTTCATCTTCCATTTCTTGTCATTTTCATTCCGCAAATAAGCCCTGCTTTAATGCAAATTATTGAGTCCATAGTCCTTTGAGTCTAAGTTCTTTGTAAAAACACCTTGAGGCTTGCATGCCTTAATGGCAAGTTCTCATGCTGACAAACAATGAGAATACACTAATGTCCCTTGTTCGTCAGATCTTCTAGGTGACTCGACATAAGCAAAATCATTCGTACCTAGTAAGATGTGTTTGGGCATCTTGACTCTCATTGTCATCAATGGTGAGAGTTCTTGTGTTGACTAGTGGCATCCATTAATGGCCACTAAGTCAACAATTTCCTACTATGTTCGACATCAGAACATATTTTCACATAGTAGGAATTATGCCAATGAGTTTTGAAGACATGAAGACTATTATTTTCAGCATTTTGGAGTAGATTCAGCAAGTTTTAGTAGAAGCAATAAAAAGTCATCTTATCTCTTTATCCATGACTCCTCTTGTTCAGCCACTTGAAGAAGAATATGATCAGAATTTTGCAGCCACCACACATACACAACTCATCCACATTTAAAGTAAGTGAAGGTATGTTGTTTTCTAATTTTTAGTCATGTAATTCATTAGAATGCTAAAATTGTAACTTTGGAAAAATTTCTCACTCCCTTTTTCACATTGTCATATCTTTAGTTGGGGGGGGAAGGGACATCATTTCATATCCACATGTCATATACTATCACACATTTTCATTTCATTTCCACCTACATATACTTCCCAACCAACTATTGTTGCAACATGATCCAAAAGATTATATGCCTTGCAAATGATCAATTCATTGATGAAGTAATTGATTCTAAATGTTTTCATGAACTTTGATGCAACAAAGAAAATAAAGCATTGTTACACAAGAACCATTGCTCAAAAAAATTGGTTGTCACACAAGAACCAACCATTAAAAAAAATGTTGCAATCAAATGTATTATACTTTGCCAAAAAGAAAATATCAAGAAGCAAAGTTTGGAACAAATCTATATGAGTCAAAACTCATAAAAGATCAACTCATGGACAAATGAATCATTGCAATAGTTGCATGAGGACATGCAACAACTTCAGTTGGGGGGTATGTTGAGTCTCAAAAGTGTTTTCCATATTCATACATATTTCCATTATGACATAACCATTTAGCTCTTATTTCATAGCCATCTGACCTAAAACCCTACATCAAGTAACCATTTTCATAAATATATGGGTTAGGATCCTTGTTTTCCAAAGTTATTTATTTTATGTATTTAAAGTGAATTTATGATTAGAAACTAGAAAAATTAACATAGTTTCATATATCTATATATGTGTTATGAGTTTTGTGACATGTGTAGGTCAAAAGGAGACTTCTAGAAGACCCTTATGTGGCACTCTAAGGCCAAATTCGAATTTTTTTGGAGAAGATCATGGGATCATGAGAACATGTGTCTCATTTCCTTGTTGTATTGAAACTCTAAGAGGATATGTGTCTCATTTCTTAGTTGTGTTGAAACTCTAGAAACACATGTGTCTTATCATTTCCTATTTTGATTGTAACTCTAGAGTTGGAGGGAGAGATTCATGGACTCCCATTAATGAGATAACTTCTCATATTTTGTATAAATAGGAGAAGCTTTCTCCTATCATGGGTAATGAAAAATTAGGAGAAGGAGAGAAAGGAATAGAGAGTCTTTTGTAACAAAGTTCAAGATGGAATGGGATGTAGATTTGTGAGTTTTTCAATAGAGAAATTCAGTTCTTTGATGCTGTTTTGATTACAACTTTAAGGAGCTGAAGGATTTCACCAAATTGGTAGCAGAGGGCCCCTGCTATCCAAGGAGGCTTCTACATGCTTTCTAGATAAGTAGCTTTTAATTCATGTCTTGCATTATTTGTTTAACTAAAAGATCATCATTATCTTACAATCATTCTTTTTCTTAAAAAGCTCTTCCAACATATCAATATTAGATGAAAGAGATTTGGTTGTATCATGTTGAGTTAATTAGCATTTTCTATTTTGCAATTAGATTAAAAGATCCTCATTATCTTACAATCATTCTTTTTCTTAAAACGCTCTTCCAACATATCATTATTAGATGAAAAAGATTTGGTTGTATTATATTGAGTTAATTAGCATTTTTAGTTGCAATTCCTTTCGTTAATTGTCACAGTTAGACTTACTCTAATAAACTCTTCCAAAATATCATTATGATGAATAAGGCATAACTGTGGTATTGTAGGTTTTAGTTGCTTGTTTACACTAAGTGGCATAGCTATTCTTACTCTTACAAAGCTCTTCCAAAATATCATAACAATGAGTAAGAAATAGCTGTGGTGTCTTAGATTTTAATTGTATTTTCTTTCATTTTTACGTTTATGTTCAATTGCATTGGATAATACAGCCAGGACTGTTTTACAAACTCTTCCAAAATATCATTCATCATGAACAAGATGGGCTATAGAATTCCATAGACTAGTTGCATGTTAATTTAGTTAGAGCACTCCGGAGGTAGATTACATTTAGTTCAGCTCTGTCATTTCATTTCATTTTTAAGTTTGATAGAAGATTCTCATTGCATTAAAATTAATATTTTTCACAAGCTCTTCCAACAAATCTCGAACTAAATGAATCAGATTAAGTTGTAATGTCTTGAGTTACATTTCATGTTCATTTGCAAGCTAGGATATCTATGGATTAGAATGTTCTGTTCCCAAAAACAATAAGAAAAACACATACAACGAAGTAAGGAAGAGGTCACTTAAGCACATATAGTGCACCACACTTCATCAGTTTACTAGCCCTGGTTGATAATTTATGTTAGCAATTTAGGACGCTAAATTGACTACACACTATATATCATGTGAAGCCAATATTAATACCTCTGTAGATGCGCCACTTTTTTTCTTACCCAAAAGTGTTCAGCAATAAGAGACGAATGAGCCTCTCTCATGACACTTAACCTCTCTCCTTGTGGTATGCACAACTTTCCCAAATGAAATAGAAAATTGTTATGCATGTGATAACCATTTTTCTCAACTTGATTCCCTTCACTTGAACTAGCATACACATCTTGAAAATCAACATCATGTGCATATTGTTCTATGTAACTCTCATGCACAATAAAATCATTTTTAAGTAAAGTAGAAGCACTTATGATTGGCCTTAAAGAATATCAGCAACTTTATTGAAAATACATTTCTTGTACCTTATAACCAAGTTAAACTGTTGAAGGAAACCCATCCACCTGAAATGACATGATTGCTGCAATTTTTTTTGCGACTGCAAGTACTGTAATGGTTGGTGATCAGTATGTATAATCGTCTCTTTACCCATCAAGTAGTTTTTCCACTTCTTGATGCTTTGTACCAACACATACAACTCTTTTTCATATTTAGGATAATTATTTACAGCATCATTGAATGTTTAAAAATGAAAAGTGATAGGCTTACCATGATGCAAAATAACTACGGACATGGCATAATCACTACCATCAATTTTTATCTTGAATGGTTGTCTCAAATTCGGTAATGCAAGGACTAGAGCTGAACTGATCTTGTCTTTTAAAGCTTTGAAAGCTTTCTTCTATCTCCCCATTGGAAGCCTTTCTTCTCACTTGTCACTGCATGCATAGGAGCTACTATGGCATAAAATTTAGCAATAACTTTCTACAATACTGAGTTGCGCCTAAGAAACTTCTTACCTTAGTTTTTTTCTTGGGAGTGGGCCAATTCACAATGGATTCCACTTTATAAGGATCAATTCTCAACTTGCCTCCTCCTACAATGTGTCTGAAATAAACCAATTAATTCTTTTCGAACTCACACTTAGGCATCTTAAGAAACAATTTGTCTTTCTTCAAAACATCAAGCACCCTCTTCACATGCAAACATGTTCTTCTCTTGTTTTGTTGAAAATCAGTATATCATCTAAATACACAATCACAAAGTCATCAAGAAATGGACGCAAAACATTATACATAACATGCATGGAAGTTGTCGGTGCATTACACAAACGAAATGGCATTACCAAACACTCAAAGAGTCCTTGTTTGGTTTTGAATGCAGTCTTCCATATATCACTTTCTGCAATTATTACTTGATGATATCCACTTCGTAAATCTAAATTAGTGAAAAAAATTTCTTCTTTTAGCTGATCAAGAAAATCATCTATCCTTGGGAGTGGGTATCTATTCTTTACCATTATCTTGTTCAAAGCTCTGAAGTCTACACACATGTGCCAAGTCCCATATTTCTTTGGAATCAAGACTATGGGTGAACCAAATGGCGAAGTGCTTGGCCTTATGAGTCCATTTTCCAACATGTCCTTGATTTTCCTCTTTATTTCAGCATTCTCCATTATCAACATGCGATACATGCCAATTTTTGGAAGAGGACAATCTTGCTGCAACTAAATCTCATGTTGAATCTCCCTTTTTGGAGGCAATCCTATTGGCTCTTGAAACATCTCATGATGTGCATCAACTACATCATATAAATATGATTTCAACTTAGGATCACAATCCTCAAATGATTCATGATTAACATCAACTTTAGGCTTAATCATTAGAAGAACAAAATTCTTACTTGAATTAACCAGGCTCTTTACTTGTCCAACATTTACCATAGCAATATTTGTCTTCTTGTGATGTGCTCTAACAATGTACTCCTTGCCATCTTTGAATAAATGGTATTTTTTCTCATGGCGATGGAAAATCGCTTTCCTGTCATACAAGTAAGGACTTCCCAACACAATACCTATATGTCAAGTGGAACTACATCTAATTCATATGTGTCCAAAAAATGTGCAGTTATTGCAAACCACAATATACACTTCTTTGAAACCTGTAAATTTGCATCCATACAAATCCAACCAAGTGGATAAGGTTTTGGATGTGGAATGGTCTCAAGATTAATTTTCTGGACCAAGTCTTCAGAGATTAAGTTTTCTTGTGACCCACTGTCAAACAATGTGTCAATCTTGGTATGTTTGGATATGACCCTCACATGAAACAATTCAATTCTCTCTTCTTCATTTGGAGCTTGTATGTGACAGTTTGATGTACTAGTACTGGGTTTAGTTTCAATTTCTTTCCCCTTCATGTTCTTCAATCCCATGGTTATAATTTTAGATTCATCACCTGAATCCTCTCCTAAATCATGTTGAGTTGTAGTTGCAGTTTTATGTTTTCCTTTGTTGTTCTGATGTTTAGGCCTCTTTTTAGGATGTAACTACCAACATTGATTCTCATTATGTCCTTCTTTTGAACAATGTTTACAGACCACTTTTTCTCCCTCTTTCTTGATAGATGCGTTCTTTTTTCCTTTACCTTTTGAGGTCTTTTCTTTGTTTTTCCCCTTAAAATGTTTGTTTCTACCCTCATCAGTAATGCTTTTCCCTCTAGCTTCTAGATGTGTGGCCTAAACACATACCTCATATAGAATTTTCGGGTTAAACATGAGGATAGTATATCTTAGGTAGCTATGTAAGCCTCCTATGTACTTGAGAAAAGTATCTTGGTTGTGCAAATCTACCCCTAATAAGAAAGCTCTTCTCCTAAATTCTTGGGTGTAAAATTGTACATTCTTTCCTTTCAATTGTCTAAAGTTTTACCAGTTCATTATGGCTTTCTGCATATGAGCTAATGGATAAAATTTTTGTTTTGTTGTAGTAATGAAATCATTCCATGATAGGATAATCTTACCATGCTTCTTGATCTCCTCCTTTGTCTTAGCTTCCCACCAAACAAGTGTTGCACCTTCCATTCTCAATGAAACTAATCAGATTTTGGTATAATCATCATGAAGGTTATGAATTCCCAAATAGACCTCCAGTTGCCTAATCTAATTATCAAGATTTTCTGCATTGACTTCACCATTAAACATTGGCAATTCAAACTTAACATGAAGTTTTATAAAATGACTTTTACCATTTTTCTTAGACTTGTGTGGCTGATGTACTGAAGACGAAGTAGAGGATGATGATGATGAGGGTGATGATGGTGATTTTCCACTGCCTCCATTTCCTCCATTTCTCTTCTTTGAGTTATCTTCATCATTGTGACCTCTTGGTGATCCTTGTCCTTCCTTGTGAAGTTTGGATCCTTCTCCTTCTAGTCTCTCATTCCTTTCTTGATAAAGGATTCTCACCATCTCAGTCATGTAAAGGAATGATTTCCTGAACACTTTTTCTTCTTCTTTGGGATCCATTTCTTCATGGATTTCTTCTTCCTCTGGAGGCATGCTTAATGCTTCTTCTGCTTCTTAAGGAGGTCAACTAGGTGGTGGATAATGTGGCAATCTTTCCCTGTTTTGTTACAGCTCACCTTGAGACCCTCTTTCTTCCACCAATTTGCCTTCTCCTCTCTTGAGATTGAGCCTAATAAGCATGTGAAAACTTGATCTGATACCAACTCTAACTCTGATACCAACCTGATCTGAAAGAATTATATTATTTTGTTGTGCTAAGTGTATTTTCAGTTACAAAACATGTACATATTTGTCTCCATTTTTTTTCTTAAGGATTGTGGAATTTAACCATGAAACATAGATGAAATTGTGAATTTTAAGCATGAAAATAGTCCTAAATAACACTAAACAGTAGTGTATAATAGAGAAATAAAACCACACATAATATTTACACAACAGACATGATAAAGCATTTCACCCCTCTTGGGCTACATCTACTGGTCCAGCTCCCAATGGCATCTCCATCTTTCATTATCCTAAAAATTTATCAAATACATGTGTTTACAAGCCTCCAATGGTTTTTTTATCTGCACCAATGGCCCCAGAATGCTCAAATTAGTCTAGGTAGACTCTTGTTTCACCCAAATTGGTCGAAACTTGACCCTGTTAGGCTTTTTCCCAATATCTCCTACAAAACCTCCACTAAAATTGGAGGACTGCAGTTAACTGCAGTTAAAAATAGCAAATATCCACATTTGTGGTGGCACGCTATTAACTCCTCCAATCAACTAACCGTAGCATTAAATCGTTAAGTTAGGGGTAGGAGGTGGCCACATGCCAACCCCCAAACCTGCGGTTTATTTAACTCCGCATTTAAATGGTGGAGCGGAATCCAGAGTTGTGGCGGATTTCTGCTAACTGGGGGCATACCTGTCGCATCTAACTGTAGAGCTATTGTAGCCATGTGACAAGTGTTGGCAGTTACGGTTTAAATTCCACAATGTTTATCCACATCCAGCATTATATGTTGCGGTTTGTTTGCAGTTCATGTGACCATCTCAAATGGGGCCGCCGGCAGTCCCCCCCCCCCCTCATAAACCAAAATTTCAAACTTTATATATATGTGGCGCACTATAGTGGTAAGAACTACGTGATAGCCTAGACGGTATAGAGCATTGCGGGCATGATGGAGGTCATGGGGTCGAACTCTCCAAACCTAACAAAAGTTTTAATCAACCAAACAAGGGACATGTAGCATCGTCAGGGCTAACCACATGTCACCCAACCATTGGCCCTAAAATATATGTACAACCACATCAAACGAGCCAAAATGTTCCACTTGGAGAAATTTTATAGGCTTGGGAAAATGGAATATTCTTAGGAATATTCCCCTTTTTTGCTAACTGTATACCTATCTGCTGATTGGGCATCCCAATCAAACCTGTCGCAATTTTAGCTATTTTGGAAATCGATCAGAACGCGATATATCCCTCATACGACATTGGTTTTTTGAACCGTTCATGACGCCGGAATCAGAAGGAAAATATCTACCCAGTCGCTCAGGTTTGGTACAATTTTGAGCACATTCAATTTTGAGCAAAACTCATGAACACCTGATCAATAACAACATGTTCAACAATTTTGTTTGTTTTCCTCTATCATCCTCAAGATAACTTATGGATGGAATTTCTAGATAGGTTGCAATTGGTACCCCTAACACCTGTAGGTCCTTTGTTCCCCTTGGACATTCCATAAAAGAGCAGTTCCTGAAGGGTATGGATAAAATTACTTCTTGGAGGGACAAGTGAGATCCAAAGTCATGGGGATTTGGAGCCAATCTCACATTTGCAAGCTTAAGATTCCACAGTCCTGTCTTTCCCCATTAAAAAAAGGATTTCAACGACTTTCTTTGGAGAGACATGGAAAACCCCAAGGAATGTGGCCTTGGATCCAATCATGCATTTGAAGTCTTTATAGAATACAAACCTATCTCTTCCTTTTAAAATTATATTTTAACAACTCTCTTAGAAGGGAAATTTCTTAGGCTATGACTTTGTGAGCTTATTCAACGTCATAAAAAAAAATGTCTATTTCTAGCTTGATAGGTTTTCCTTTGATTAACACTAGTCAACCATAGTGCAGGCCCATAAGAGAGTATTCCAGTCCATGGTTCCCCTTATGTCATGCATGTTTGGGTCCTTGACAACTATTCTCCAAGCTTTGATAGTCAATGGAAAATTTTAAAAAAATGGCTACAATATTCATCATCAAATCCACACATCAAAAATATTTAGGACCTCTGTAATCCCCTTTTATACAATATTTTTGTGGTTCAAAGTTTCTAGTGTGCTAAGGCTCAAGAGCCAATAAAATTTCCGCTTTTCAGCAACACAAACCTTTTGCACACACACACATATAAATATAAATTTCTTGGTGGAATTATATTTGCAAACTTTCATGGAATCTAATTCAAAAATGAATAGTGACCTATTTATATATTCATCTACAATTATGACCATTAAGGTAATGCAAAAACCCATCTAATCAGGAGGGATCGCTTTTTTCAAACTTATAATCTTCCAATTACATGAAGCTTTAAAAATATGCACTCTATTTCTTGCGAGGAACCCTTCATTGGTGGTTGTAGTTATTAAAATTGCATGGCATTTGACGACAAATATATGGTTTTCTTCTTTATCTAGATCCCATAGGAAAAATGGATAACATCAAATGGGAATGAATGCTAGTGATTGATAGGTGGTTCCCTGTGATTCAACAAGCCCATGAATTGAGCACGGGAGCCATTTCACTATAGGTTCCACTAATGAATCGAGTAGTAGCAAGTAATGTTGTGACTCCACTGCTCAATCAATGATCTAGTAAACTAGGCATAGATTTGTAGCTAATCGATGAATTGAACACAAAAAAGAAAATTGATTACCTGAAGATGGTCTCCACATTCAAAATAAAGACCTTAGAATCAAAATCTAGCAAACGAAGTTAACATTTGGGATGATAAAATTTACCTTAGGGTCTATAAAGACAGAGTCTAGATGGCTACTTGTTCTCCAAGGTGAAACAACGATAGTCGAAACAACCTTTTAAGATCTAAAATGTTAAGTCTCCACAAAATTAATACAAAATTCTTGGAGGAAATATCAAAAGAAAACTCATGATCACTAAAACAGGTAAATTTAATAGAGCCTAATAAAATGCAAGAAAACAAGGAGGGTTTTCTTACTTCTTCACCAACACCAAATGTTAATAGCTAGAATGACCATTTCCCTCCATATGTTCAAGTTCAAATCTTTATCACACATTTATACACACTCATTTTCATTCTATGTATACTCATATGTATATTCATATATTCAATTGTGAAGAACTAAATTAGGGTGAAAATGTGTTTTTGGTGATAGTGAATAACCATATATGTATATACATTAGACAAGGATATTCACCATGTTAATATGTGTTGAGGTTAATCATTTTATTAAAATTATGGGCCACTTCTATGTTGGTTTAGTAGTTTTTTTACTTCGTTTTTTAAGATTTGAACATATGACCTTTTAAAGTTAATATAGGTTAATATTAGTCCACATGTTGAAGGTCAACTACAAAGTTAGGTTATCAAAAATAATAATTAAAAAATAAATTGCAATGTTGTTTATATAATAAGAAAAAAATGCACCTATTTTAATATGATTTTGCTGGGAAAATAAATTTTAAATATTTTATTAATCTAATGTCGTTTGTATTTTACTGAGGTTTTAAATATAATGAAAGATCCTTAAACATTTTTAAGCGTGATAGGGCCATAAGTGAAACTATGATCCAAATTTAACAATAGTCCATCATTGAATTCCATTCTAAATCATGGCTATAAATTATTACAATTTGTGTGTTATTTAACATATGCCATAAATGGCTAGAGTTCTACCTTTGATAGATATTAAGTAATCAATTATTTTTTTAGTCATTGCTTTGTTTTGATATGTAAGAAGCTAATTCAAATAGTAATCTACATTAACACAATATAAAAAACCCACTTTAACATTGAGGGGAGAGGTGATCAGGTGATCATGTCCTATTTGGAAAAATGCTCAAAAATTTGTTTGCTCAGAATTGGTTCAAATTAGAACGACATGAAAGATCTCATGAAAACGATCCTATAGCCATGAACGGCACTCAAATCTGATGTAGTATGAGGAAGATATTCAAGTTTGAAGTTTCTCAATTTTAGGCAAAAAGCCCAATTTGACGTAATTTAACTTTGGATAAAAAAAAATTGAAAAAAAGGAATATTCCACGAAAAATTCTGGGAATATTCTACAGAATATTCCATAGAATATTCCATGGAATATTCTATGATGGGCCAATCATAGGTCGACACGTGGCCTACCCGGAGGCCGCCATGTGGCCCCAGAACTTCAAACGAATGGCATTGTAAAATTTTATGGTTCAGGCAAGTTCGAACCAGGGTCAGAGCCTTGCCAGTCGGGGGGCCCGACCAGGCGCTCTACTTATGGTTCTTAATTATCAATGGAGTTAACGTATATTTGAGTTTTGAAATACGTTTGGGTGGCGCTGTAAAGGGGCCAACCCCTCTACCACAAGACCGAACGCCCAGATCCAAGGGCTAAGCCAACACTCCAACGGTTGAACGAATATGCAATGGTCATATGAAATTGTGGATCGGGGTTTCAATGAATGGTTATACAATATGGTTTCGACTTTAATAATCCAAAGTGCCAACGCAATCTCTGACGGGTGCGGTCCTATGGACGTGTAGAGCCCTTATCCATAGTCCCCAACGGCTGGTGGGAATATTGGCGGAGTGCCCAATTTTAGTGCTGGTTCCTGAATTAGAGGAGTTAACTGGTAGTTCCACCAAATTTGGTAGAGCTTTTCAAGGGCAAACTTGGCAAAACTTCAGTTGAACATAACTTTTTCTAGGAGAGTCCATTTGGAGCGAATTTTTTTTTTTTTTTTTGAGTAATTTGAGCATTCCAGAGCCACTAGAGTGGGTTACAGAGCCATTAGAGCATTTCTTCAAGTTTTTTATCAGCGAGAGTGCTTTAAGAGCCACTAGGGCTTGGGGATTGGAGAGCTGTATTGGATTATAGTTATCCATTGGAGGTGAAACTATAGTCATTTCTTATTTTTTTCTGCACTCTGAACTCAATTATGCAGCTATTTTCACCCGTTTATGCTTTTTACACATTGTATAACCATTTTCTGAGCATAATAAGAGCAAGGACATGCCCATTTGGGGGCCTTGGACCCGGAAAATGTAGTCTAGGAGGGGTGAACTGCCTTACCATATGCTGAGTTATATTCTATGATTTATTTTCTGCTTATTTCCAGAGTTAAATATGTTAAACAGTAAACAAAAATAAGCCTCCTACATACAAAAAGACTCATAAACTCATCAAAGTCACTTGTTTCCAATTGAAAAACACATTTAAAAGCTTGCATACATATGTTAATGGATAATGAATACCTTGCACCAACAAAAAATTGGTTTCATTTCCAGATCATTAGTGATTACTTCTATTATTTCCTTAGGCAGAGTCTATAAAGGGCCAAGTAGCTTCGGGAGCTCATCCTTTCTTTGAAAGGTGATATATCCTGTAAATGCCCTTATAGTCCACCTCTGTATTAGAAATAAGAAGTTCTCACATTCAAATCAGATTGGTATCAGAGCATAGGTTTGAACATATACTTGAGCTCAAAAGTTTTGAATTGTGTGCAAAGAATTATTTTACTGTTTTGAAAATTTGATGCTTACTAGGCTAAAACTGAAAAGAGGGGAAGGAAAATTGGTTAGAGCACAAGACAATCCTCAACTAAGGAGGGCCAGGGTGCCATTATCTTCACCTTCTATCTCATCCTCTATAGCCTTAGAAGCAGCTACAAGCATGTATTCAAGAGAAGAAGTAGCTCATGAAGAAATGGATCCCAAGGAAGAAGAAAGAATTTTTCGGAAAGCTTTGTTGGATATGACTAAAATGGTAAGGATCCTCTATCAAGAAAGAAATGATAGGATTGCTGGAGAAGGATATAAAAATGAAAGAGAAGGAGGAGATTCTTGAGGAGGAAAGAAGGACAAGGATAAGTATAAGAAAGGGAATGGAGGAAATGGTGATCCTTCATCTCCATCGTCATCCTCTTCCTCAACATCATCCTCTTCAACTTCAGTAAATCAGTTATATAAGTAAAAAACAACTGGTAAAAATCATTTGTTAAAGCTTGATGTCAAATTTGAATTTCCAATGTTTAATGGTGATGTTAATGCAAAGAAATTAGATAATTGGATCAGACAACTAGAGGTTTATTTAAGGATTCAAAATCTGCATGATGATGACACCAAAATACAATTAGCCTCACTAAGGATGGATGGATCAGCATTGGTTTGGTGGGAAGCCAAAACCAGGGAGGAAATCAAGAAGCATGTTAAGATAACTCTAACATGGACTGATTTTATTACTGCTATCAAGAAACAATTTTATCCTTCTGCTTATCTTCAGAAGGCAATAATGAATTGGAAAAACTTTAGACAGATTAAGGGACAAAATGTGCAATACTATACCCAGGAATTTAGGAGAAGAGAAATCTTAATTGGGGTAGATTTACAAAGCCAAGACACTTTGTTAAAGTACATAGGTGGTTTGCACAGTTACCTTCAACACACTATTCTTATGTTTAATCCTACTAGTTTAGATGAAGTATGTGTATAGGCTACACATTTAGAGGCTAGAGGAAAGAATACTTTTGATGCATTGAATGAGGATAGTGATTTTAAAAGCAAAGGAAGAAAGAGGGTTGAAAATTCCAGAAAGGAAAAAGGAGAGTTATTTTGCAAGAACTGTTCAAAAACAAGTCACGATGAAGACCACTGTTGGAAGCTTCATCCTCAGCTGAAAACAGAAAAATATAAAAACAAAGACAAGACCAAAGAAAAGGGGAAAACTATAGAAACAATTGAACAAGACTTAGGGTTAGAATCAGGTGATGAGACAAAAAGTATCACCATGGCTTTAAAGAACATAAAGGGAAAATAAGTGGTACAAGACACAATTCCCAATTCTAGCTCATTAAACTGTCACAAAGATACTCAAGATGAAAAGACGAGGATAGAGCTATTCCATGTGAGGGTAGTTTCAAAACATACTAAAATTGACACACTGTTTGACAGTGGGTCACAAGCTAATCTCATATCAGAAGATTTGGTCAAATAGTTAAAACTTGAGACCATTCCACATCCAAAGCCTTATCCACTTGGGTGGATATGCAAGGATGCAAATTTACAAGTCTCAAGAAAGTGCATATTGCGCTTTGCAATAACTGCACACTTTATTGACATAGTTGAACTTGATGTGGTGCCACTTGATATCTCAAGAATTTTTTTGGGAAGTCCTTACTTATTTGACAGAAATACCATCTTCTATCGGCATGAAAACAAGTATCACTTTTTTAAGGATGGAAAAGAGTACATTGTGAGAGCACATAAGAAAAAGCGGGAATCTTCTTTAGTCCATGCAGGTCAATTGAAAAGTATAGTTAATGCAAGTCAAAATCTGACTTTGTTGATGTTGAAACAACAAGATTTTGTACATTTATCTTTTCATGATATTTCTAATGATATGTCTCAGTCTGATAACAGTTTGTCTTTGAAAGAAGATGACATTATGTTGCACAAGGTACCTTTGGGGTCGATCGGTGACGTGAACGAAGTGTCAGTGCAAAGTAATGTAAAATTCCATGAGGTGGAAAGGAATGCATGCAAAGAGGGCACACAGTTCAACATGGATCAATGTTGGTTTCAGAATGGCAAATTTATATGGCGAGAAAACTTGGTTGAGATTCGGCATAAGTGCAGAGATCATTTAGCAAGAATTCGCCATGTGAACGGTTTGCAAGGTGAACGTTATTTTAAGTCTTCTTGGAAGTTTGATCAGTGTAGAAAAAATTCATTTTCTACAAATTATAGTTGTTGTTCTACAAATTTTAAGAATTTTCATCTTGTCTCAGTCAGTTTTAGCAACGGTCGATCAGTGAATTGAAGAGACAATTTATCATTTTGTGAAAAGCTCAATTTGATGAAATCGGGAATATTTAAGTTATTCAAAGGTGGAAGAGTGGAGAATCAGTCTCCACATCTTCAGTTTCAGTAATCATAGAGATTTTGTGGGTCCAAAAGCTTCCCATTTGGGAGGTGTGATCAGGTGATCATGTCCTATTTGGAAAAATGCTCAAACATTTATTTGCTCATAATTGGTTCAAACCATAATGATAGGAAAGATCTTGTCAAAACGATCCTGTAGCCACGAACGGCACTCAAATCTGATGTTGTATGAGGAATATATTCAAGTTTGAATTTTCTCAATTTCAGGAAAAAAGCCCAATTTGACTTAGTTTGACTTTGGATAAAAAGAATATTTAAAAAAAATATTCCACAGAATATTTCAGGAATATTCTACAAAATATTCCATGGAATATTCTGTGATGGGCCAATCATAGGGCACAATGTGGCCTGCCCGGAGGCTGCCACGTGGCCCCAGAACTTCAAACGAATGGCATTGTAAAATTTTATGGTTCAGGCGGGTTCAAACCTGGGTCGGAACCCTGTCAGTCGGGCAGCCCAACCTGGTGCTCCACTTATGGTTCTTAATTATCAACGGAGTTAATGTATATTTGAGTTTTGAACTACGTTTGGGAGGGGTCGTAAAGGGGCTAGCCCCTCTACCACAAGACCAAACGTCCATATCCAAGGGCTAAGCCAACACTCCGGTAGTTGAATGAATATGCAACGGTCATATGAAATTGCGGATCGGGATTTCAGTGAACGGTTATACAATATGGTTCCGACTTTAATAATCCAAAGTTCCAATGTAATCTCCGACGAGTGAGGTCCTATGGACCCATAGAGCCCTTATCCATAGCTCCCAACGGCTGGCGGAAATATTGGCAGAGTGCCCAATTTTAGTGTCGGTTCCTGAATTAGAGGAGTTAACTAGTAGTTCCACCAAATTTGGTGGATCTTTTCAAGGGAAAATTGGGAAAAACTTCAGTTGGACATAATTTTTGCTAGGAGAGTCCATTTGGAGCGATTTTTATTTTTTATTTTGGGTAATTGGAGCATTACAGAGCCACTGGAGTAGGTTGCAGAGCCATTAGATCATTTATTCAGGTGTTTTTTCAGTGAGAGAGCTTGAAGAGCCACTAGGGCTTGGGGATTGGAGAGCTATATTGGATTATAGTTATCCATTGGAGGTGAAACTATAGTCATTTCTTACTGTTTTCTGCACTCTGAACTCAATTATGCAACTATTTTCACCTGTTTAGGATTTTTACACATTTTATAACCATTTTCTAAGCATAATAAGAGCAATGACATGCCCATTTGGGGGCCTTGGACCCAGTAGATGTAGCCCAAGAGGGGTGAACTACCTTATCATATGCTGAGTTATATTTTGTGATTTATTTGCTGGTTATTTCCAGAGTTAAATATGTTAAACAATAAACAAAAATAAGCCTCCTACATACAAAAAGACTCATAAACTTGTCAAAGTCACTTGGTTCTAATTGCAAAACACATTTAAAAGCTTGCATACATATTTTAATGGATAATGAATACCTTGCACCATCAAACAAGTGGTTTCATTTCCAGATCATTAGTGATTACTTCTATTATTTCTTTAGGCAGAGTCTATAAAGGGCCAAGTAGCTTCGGGAGCTCATCCTTTCTTTGAAAGGTGACATATCCTGTAATGCCCTTATAGTCCATCTCTGTACTAGAAATAAGAAGTTCTCACATTCAGATCAAGAGGTTTTTCATGTTATGGTTTGGTAGAAAGTTGGAAAACTTATTATAATCATTACTGATGTTCAAATCACGACTTGAAAAATTGTTCTCCTATGTCGACATATTCAATACTAGGTGGAAGTCCTAAAATAAATCCCCAATGTATGGATATAATGAAATTTTTTAATCGTGGCTTAGCTACAATGACCATTTTAGTGAAAAGAAAACATGGGAAGGGGGAGAAATTTGAACCTTGCAACTCTGACTTGCAATATCAATGACTTTGGAAGCACCCACTTAATATGGGGAGGGGATGTTTTTTGAGTTTTGGTCTACATATAAGTTGGGTTTCTTATCTTAATGATGACTTAGGTTCAAGTCTCAATCCCAACGTGCATGCTCTTTTCTATTTGTGTCAAATGTTGGATGGAAGTCCTAGCTAGAATAAATTGATGGCCCATGGATGTGCCCATAATATTTCTAGCACAAAATAATTATGGCCTTAGTCGTAGTAATGATTTCAATGTCAAAAAAACATTTGGGGGGGGGGGGGGGGGAGATTTGAACTTTACATAGCTCTTATGCAAGAATGATGACATTATCAATTGGTTATATGATAATCCTCCTTAATTTTGGTGAGCCTTAAGGATATCATGTGTAGGATTTAATCCATATTTCTATTTTCAGTCAATGTTATATGTGTCTCACACACTATTAGGGTACCCATGGATACCTTAGGGTATTGGGTGAATGTATCAATTGGCAGATGTTGAGGAGACCATGGGTCAACATTGGTCCATATATATGTGGGAAAGGGTTG
Source organism: Pinus albicaulis (assembly GCA_034641835.2). Taxonomy (NCBI): domain Eukaryota; kingdom Viridiplantae; phylum Streptophyta; class Pinopsida; order Pinales; family Pinaceae; genus Pinus; species Pinus albicaulis. The sequence goes on from CM076574.1 coordinate 1,129,052,036, forward strand.
TGTTATGTGTGCATTCCAAATTCAACAAATACTCTAAATGTTTTCATTGCTGGATATGTTCATAATGTGCATTCAAAATAGAAAAATAACTTGGTATCAAAGTTAAAACTAGTATCTTAAGCTTAATGGATATGCCCCTGATAATAAAAATGCAGATATGCATGAAAAGTTAAGTCTTAAACTAAAAGAAATGTGTCAACTACTAAATAACCAACACTTCACCTTGCTATTATTCTTCAAAATGTATTTGATCCAACTATAAGCCCACTCGCATTTTTGATAATCTGTCAACCTTCAAATTGAATTCCCTGTGAATAATATCAAAGGATATAAACCTGGACATTCTAACCAACTCCATAACTCCAATCATCCATTGATCCAATAAAGAAGTGTTTAAGTAAGTATAACCTTTTAGCCAATCTATAACAACCTTTGAATCCCCTGTCACTTGTAAGTTTAGAATGTTAAAGTGACACAATTAAAATGACTAACAAAAACGACTAATTTGTATTATTGTAGTAATTTTTAGGTAGCCATATTTATTCTCATAAACTAAATTAGTCATTCATGTTAGTCATTATTAGTTGTATTACTCATTAGATAGTCATATATTTTAACACGAGACTAAATTATCCATTTATGTTAGTCATTTTTTGTTGGGTCACTTGAGATTGCTCATTTTTTATAGTATTTCACTTCGAAAAGTTATGGTGGCTAAATTTTAGTCACCTAGTCACTAATTTATCATTTTATACTAGTGTCTCTCTCCGTTTCTTTCCTACATATCTCTTCTTCTCTCTCCTTCTCTCCCCCCTTATCTCCATCTTTCCTTATTTGTCTCTTTATCTCACCCCCAAACATACACACTCTCTCTCCATCTCTCCCTTGTCACTCCCTTTCTCCCTCCACTTCTCACTCTCTATGTCTTTCTTATTTCCTCCATCTCCATCTCTCTATCCCTCCCTCTCTCCTCCTTTCTCCCAATTCCTCTTTATCGTCATTCATCTTTATCCCTTTCTCTCCTACCTCTCTCTCTCTTTCCCCATCACTCTCTCTCTCTCTCTCTCGTTTCCCTCCAATCCTCTCTCTTCCCCCATCTCTCTCTCTCTCTCTCTCTCTCACACACACACACACACACACATCCTCTCTCTTCCCCCATCTCTCTCTCTCTCTCCAACTGTAATATTCCCAATTTTCCATCAATTAATTGGAATATTGGAGTTCTTACTTTTCTTAACTAATTAAGTAAATAAGAGGGTGGAGGGACCCATAAACCCCATAGATGAATAAAATCCACTTTTGATGTATGTATGTTGATAATTTAAAAGTAGATCTACATTATGGAGTAGTGGAACAGTTTCTTAATGAAGGAACAGTGGAGATCATGGGTCCTTAATGAGAAGATCATGGAGATAATGGAGGAAGTCAAATGAGATCATGGTGCATTCAAAGTAAGAACATAGAGCACTAATGATGAGATAGTGGAGGAAGTGGTGCATATAATGCACACATGATGGAGAGATTGGGAATTAAATGCAGAGATGGTGGAGAACATGGAGAGACAGCGTAGTCTTCATGGAGGCTAGTGGCCACATGTGTAGCATAGTTATGAGGTGGGCCAAGGCTATGGAAGGCTCACAAACCATATAAGGGAGATGAAGGAAGCAATAGAAGGCATGCTTTAGACTATTAGTTTTGATCTGTTTAGATCTATATTTTTCAGTTAACATTTCTATGCACGCTTCAGTTGTTTAGCTAAGTCTGCAGTGTTGTTTAGCACACGAGTGTTTCCGAATGGAAATACCACCCTTACCAATGGGGGAATTCGAGTGCCTAATTTGGGAAGGTTTCTTTGAGCTGGCATTGGTTCCACATAGATCCACTCTCATATGCACATTCAGTCTCAGAAATTATGCATTCCTGCTTGAGGGTTGGAGAGGTGGAGGTTGTTTCTATCATTTCATCTAGGAAGCCGGTGGATGATTCATCCTTTAAAGTTGTGCTTCAAGATCAACCTTTCAGAAGCAGGATATTCATGTCTGGCATTCAGGCCATCATTTCATATCTCCATGCAGCAGAAATTCCCCAAGGGATTTCACAGTACATTCTTGAAGATCTGAAGGAGGAAGGAAGTTTCCAATATTTCAGCTGGAAATCCTATGAGGGACCATCTACTCACTTTTATTCATTGTTTCCATCATTCAGGAGCTGATTTTCATTATCTAGCATCAGGCTACATAGTCTCCATCCTTAACAACATAGTTTTACTTAGTTGTTATGTATTCAACAACTGCAATTATTAGAGGAGGAAGGAGGAGCTAGATCTTGAGCTTCTAGATTGAGGATCTAGTGAAGGGATTATCCCTTCAAGCATTGAGTAGGTTATGCCTTATTAAAGTCATCATATCTTCAGATCATGAAATATATCTGCATACCCAATAGTCATAGTTGCAGGCCCTAAGAGGGTGATTTTCCAATATTGTCAAATCTGTAAATCCTTTCTAAGATCTTGGGTATTCATCATAGAGGCTGGATCTAAAATCATAACATCATTTGAGCTCCAGAACTACCATATATACACTTTTATATGTTGTCGGTAGTTGCAGTCCGGATAATTGCAGTAGGGATAGCGCATTTTTCCTTCCAACAATCCAACAGTTACGTAGTCCCTCTTATGGGAGGACTTCAGGGTCATTCTAAGCCAATTTTTTGGCTTTAGTGTCTCATATTTTGAGAATTTTTGTACTTGTTTTCCACCTCCTATATAATAAAATGGCTCAGCTATTCTATATATTTTGATGGTTTATTTAGATTGTTTGCTCTTTGTTGTAGTTTCTAGCTATTTTTTGTTTGTATTACTAAATTCTCCCTTTTGGGATATTACAGTGGTATTGGAGCATGATCTTTGGCTCAGCTTGTGGGCAATTCATCTTTAACATCAAAAGATGAAGTAGATAGTAGAGATCTACAATGACAGAGGGTCTAAGTTTTTCCACTCTTCTCTTTAGATCTATGCAAAATCTCTCCAATGAGGTCAAAAAAATGAAGAGAGAAAGGAAAAGGGAGGATCCAAAAAGATATCATCACGAGGAAGGTCGAAGCACTTCCAATTAGTAGCAGAAACAACTGACAAGGGAAAGAGCTCCACAACATTCTACTAGATCCCCTTTCTTTGAGAAGGAAGGCAAATGCTATAAATATGAAGTAGACTTGGGGTATGAGATCCTAAGTAAATATATGTCTAGGTGCAAATCACATCCGAAATAACTCATGGAGAATCTAACTCTCTAACAGTTTTTGCAACTCAAAGAAGAAAGGAGATCCCACAGTAGCAATAGAAGGAAGAGGCATATATTTTTCTTGCCTACATTTTATGTATCATCCTCAAGCATAGTGAGGGCTTGGAGGGAAGAGTTAGCTACATTATTTCATCTATACCCACTAGAAGAAAGAGAGGTTGTTGATATTGTAGCACAACACCTTGAGGGTGAAGCAAAATGTTGGTGGTTCAATCATTTGTCACATGCCAAAGTGTCTGCTTATGCAGATTTTATTCAAATCATCAGGAGAATTTTGAGGTCTAAAATAGGCCTCCTAAGAAAAATTTACAGCAAAAATAAGCTTTATAAGAACCAATAGGATTCAAGATGATGATGTCAACCATGGGGGATGATTCACCATTTTTTAAGTAAAAGAGTAAAAAGATTAAAAAATAATAAAATAATAAAACTACTTTTTCAACTTGTATTTTCAACTTATCTCCTAAAGTTTTTACTCAAATTTCGAGTCAGAGTACTTGTTGGATGAAAATTTTAATTCCTCATCCAAGGAGTACCCATGTTTCATACTTTCGATGGACCCTGCTACATGAAAAATTAGAAATACATAAAAAACATGATTACAATCACGTTTTTCATGTATTTCTCATTTTTCATGTAACAGGACCCATTGAAAGTGTTCAACATGGGTACTCCTTGGATGAGGAATTAGATTTTGCATCCAACGAGTACTCCTACTCGAAATTTGGTAGATAAGTTGAAAATATGGGTTGAAAAAGTAGTTTTTTCTTTTTCCCTCTAAAACTCGATGATGTAATCAAGTCTTATTTTATTATTTCCACTATTATTTTATAATTTCCTTAGGAGGCCCATTTTAGACCTCAAAATTCCCCTAATTACTGAAGAAGAATTTTGGTACAAGGAAACTGGAGACATTTCCCATAGAGACACTTCCCATCATTGATGAGAAATTAAATGAAGAACCAAAGGAAGATGTCATCATTATCACTCCAGAAGAGGAGCCCCTACCACCACCACCAACTGTAAAAGTACTTGTGTTGGGAGGAGGATCACTTGCATATTTTCAAGATGGTCTTAATCTCTTGACATTGGGAGCCCTGTGCATGATTCATGAAATGCATGAGGAAGAGGAGGCAAATACCAATGCTGGTACATTAGAAGAGATGCAACCATCACCATTACCAGTAGTTGGAGAGGCCTTTACACTGGTTGGAGGAAGTCTTGTAGCTGTGCAAGATGTTCCAGAGATTTAGCTTATCCAAGTTTTGCAAACAATTTCATCTCATATTATTTCAGTATCTCATATTGATATTTGTGAGAACATGCCATCAGGGAAATTGCATAACTGAGGATTAGAGCACCTTGCTGATTTGGAGTAGAAAATTATCACTGCATAGAGGACCCTTGAATTGATCAAGGAGAAGATGTATAACTATCCTAGTTTAGCATGGTTGAGCTACACCCAACACTTTGTGTTGAAGTGTGGAGTTTCATAGGATGGGAGGAGCATAGTCCCATTCAGTACAGTGTCGGACTATGAGTTCAACATTGTGTATGGCCATGAGATAACAGATGTATCATCATGTAGATATAAAATGATGTCACTGAGAAACAATGATGAGATGAGGACCCCATTATTCTTGGAGCGTTTTGAAGGTAGCTTCACTCATAAAGCACTGGAGGTATAGATGATAGATGATAGACATCTTATGATGGAGAGCATTCCCCATTGTCAAGATGGAGTTTTCTTGTTGAGCATCTCACAACTGAAAGAAGAATTTCTACCTATAGTATGCATGGAATCTTATGGGTTCTATTGGGCCATTTATGAGAGGATCTCATGGAGAGACCTCAAAGGAGGTGCACTTCAAAATTTCATGGAGTGAAAAGCTTATCAGTCGGAGGAGGATGGTATTCTACCTTGGGTGGATACCAAGTATGAGCATGGTATGATTCATCATCCACATTGGGATGAATGGATCCAGATGAGGAGCAAGGGGTTTCCAACCTTATTGCATATCTATGATATAGGGCAGCAAGAAGCATGGCTGCGTTAGTTGCTTTTGGGTGAGTATGGTTACTACCAAACAACTCACATTTTTGTGGTCCATGCCATGTATATCAGTAATGTTATGCAGAAGCAGGAGGCATGGCTACGCTAGTTATTGTTGAGAGATTTTGACCAACACATGATATATATTATGTCCATGCATATACTTTTATTTTGGATATATCTCATGTCCATGAAAGTAATTTTGTTTGGGATATATCTTATCTTCATGTATGTATTTTTGTGTGGGACATGGCATAAATCTCACATGATGTGCTAGTAGGGAGCTTTTTTATATTGTTCTGATGTGACATTTCACATGTCAATTAGTATTTTGTTGCTCCATGACTTGCATCATGATTATGTCAGGTGGAAGAAAGAATCCTTGTTGCTTTGGTTACCTTTGGGAGAGTATGGGCTGATTTTTCCCCATACATTGCATGATGATGATAGAGGTTGGAAACAGGGGGCCTTATTATGTTGGATTTTGTTGGGAGATTATGGTCATTATACTTGGTATGAGGATGATGCGGTATGGAAGAAAGAGGAATTGTTGGGTTGGATTCTTTTGAGAGAGTACTTCTTTCATACTTGGGTTGATGATGATTTGGCGTGGCAGCAATAGGCATTGATGCGGTGGATTCTTTTGAGACGGTATGGCTCTCTTACCTAGTTTAATGATGATTTTTCATGGCAGTAGAAGGCTTTGATGTAGTGGTTGTTATTGGGAGAGTATGGTTTGACATTTTACATGTTCATCCATATGACTCTACTTCTTATTTTTCACATTGTTGGGATGATGATTGGAGCCAACAAGGCCAATAGGGCCAAGGATGGAATCATAGAGAAATACAATCTACTTAATGTAGCATGGGATGGAGAGATGGTTTATGGTGGGAGAATTTTCACTTTGGGAAGAGTCCACTTCACTTTATGTATCTCATGCATATAGGAGATCTTTGGACATCATATGGTTTCCACTTGGAGACTTATTGATGAGGAGAGGCATACAAATTTTCAGTTGGAGGCAATTCTGGACATTCTAGAGAGGCAACTTTAGAGTTGGCCATGCATTACACATTGTGGAATATGGGGAGGCCTTCCATATGAGGATGTGATTTGGAGGGAGATGGATTGTTGTAGCATCCACTTTTGCAGTTGCTTGAGAACAAGCAACATTTTTGCAGGAAGGACTATAATATTCCCAATTTTCCATAAGTTAATTGGAATATTAGAGTTCTTACTTTTCTTAACTAAGTAATTAAATAAGAGGGTGGAGGGACCCATAAACCCTATAGATGAATAAAATCCATTTTTCATGTGTGGTTGTGGATAATTTAGAAGTATATCTACATTATTGATTAGTGGAGCAGCTTCTTAATGAAGGAAGAGTGGAGATCATGGGTCATTAATATCAAGATCATGGAGATCATGGAGGAAGTCAAATGAGATCATGGTGTAATAAAAGTAAGATCATAGAGCACTAATGATGAGATAGTGGAGGAAGTGGTGCATCTAATTCACACATGATGGAGAGAGTGGGAATTAAATGTAGAGATTGTGGAGAACATGGAGATACAATGCAGTCTTCATGGAGGTTAGTGGCCACATGTGCAGCGTAGTTATGAGGTGGCCCAGGGCTATGCAAGGCTCATAAACCATATAAGGGAGATGAAGGCAGCACTAGAAGGTAGGCTTTAGATTATTATTTTTGAATTTTTGTCAGTTGACATTTCTATGCATGCTTCAGTTGTTTAGCTAATTCTGCAGTGTTGTTTAGTACACGGGTGTTTCCAAGCGAAAATACCACCCTTGCGCACAGGGGACTTTGATTGCCTACTTTGGGAAGGCTTCTTTGAGCTTCCATACATCATCAGGAATTGGTGCCACATTCAGCCACTCTCATATGCACATTCAGTCTCAGGAATTACACATTCCTGCTTAAGGGTTTGAGAGGTGGAGTTTGTTTCTAGCATTTCAGCTAGGAAACCAGTGGATGATTCATCCTTTCACCTTTTTCTTCAAGATCAACCTTTCAGGAGAAACATATTCATATCTAACATTCGAGCCATCATTTCATACCTCCATGCAGCAGCAATTCCCCAAGGGATTGCGCAGTCTAGTCTTGAAAATCTGAAGGAGGAAGGAAGTTTATAGTATTTCAACTGGAAATCCTATGAGGGGCCATCTCCTCACTTTGTATTCATTGTTTCCATCATTCAGGAGCTTATTTTCATTATCTAGCATCAGGCTATGGAGTCTCCATCCTTGAAAGTGAATTTTTACTCAACTGTTGTGTATTCAGTAACTGCAATCACTAGAGGAGGAAGGAGGAGCTAGATCTTGAGCTTTGATCTTGAGGATATAGTGAAGGGATCAACCCTTCAAGCATTGAGTTGGTTGTGCCTTATTTAAACCATCATATCTTCATCTCATGCAGTGGATATGAATACCCAACAGTCATAGTTGCAGGGCCTAAGAGGGTAATTTTCCAAGATTTTCAGATCTGGAAATCCTTTTGGGTTATCTTGGGTATTCATCATAAAGTTCGGATCTGAAATCTAGGCATCATCTGATCTCCGAAACTTCTAGATATACACTTCTAGATTTTTTCGGCAATTGCGGTCCTGGAAATTGCAACAAGGACAACAGATTTTTCCTTCTAGTATTCCAACAATTACGCAATCCCTCTTATGGGGTGACTTCAGGGTCATTCTAGGCCACTTTTTTGGCTTGAGTGTCTCATATTTTGAGCACTGTTGTACTTGTATTCCACCTCCTATATAATAAAATGGCTCATCTATTCTGTATATTTTGATGGTGTATTTTGATTATTTTTTCTTCGCTACAGTTTCCAACTATTTTTTTTTTTATTAATGGATTCTCCCTTTTGGGATATTACACAAACTATGTTACTATATCCCTCCATCTCTCCTTCTCTCTCCTTCTCTCACCCCTTCTCTCCATCTCTCCTTCTCTCTCCTTCTCTCACCCCTTCTCTCCATCTCTCCTTCTTTGTCTCTTTATCTCACTCCTAAACATACATACTATCTCTCCATATCTCCCTTGTCATTCCCTCTCTCTCCATATCTTCCTTGTCACTCCCTCTCTCTCTCCACTTATCACTTTCTATGTCTTTCTTCTTCCCTCCCTCCTTCCCCCTCCAACTCCATCTCTCTATCCCTCCCTCTCTCCTCATCTCTCTCAAGTCCTCTCTCTTGTCCTTCCTCTATCTCCCTTTCTCTCCTACCTCCCTCTCTCTTCCCCCATATCTCCCTATGTTTCTCCCTCTACCCTTCAATCCTCCCACTATCTCCCTCCCTCTCTCCTTCTCTATCCCCCCCTTCCACATTTGTTTCTCCCTCTCCCTCTCTTACCCTTCTCCACCTCTCTCACTCCTCTCCTTATCTCTCTCTTCATTCCTTCCCTCCCATCTCCTTCAGTTTTCTCCATCTCTCCCTTCTGACTCCCCCTATCTCTTTCACTCTATCAATCTATGTCTTTATTCTTCATGCCCATATATATCTAGAGTTAATATATATGACGACATATTAATATATATTATAATACAAAAAATTCAATATTCTATTAATCCAAATTTATTAAATTTAATAATATTAATAGTATAGTTTATTAATATTAATATTAGATTTAATAATAATAATAATAACAATAATAAAGTTAATAATGTTTTTTTGAATGGTATTAATAATAATCTGGCCCATGGTTTTTGGCCCATACGCTTAAAGCCCTTTTTTTAGTGTTCATAAATATAAAGAGGATCATGGAGTAACTATAAAATATGTTTCATTTATTTACCATACCTCTTTTATTTACCATGGTATTTGGGCGACAAGCTTGGTATATAATTAGATCTTGATTTATAATCCTATTTGATATATATTTTTTATTTATCATAATTATTTATACCTCTTTTATATTTATTTATTTACCATACGTCTTCTATAAAAATGGTATTTGGGGCATCGTATTAAAATGGTATTTGGCCCATAGGATTAACTTAAATAAAACTTATTTTTTAGTTTTCCTTAAATATAAAGAGGTTTATGGAGTAAATAGAGATTTTATTTATTTAACATACCTAGTTTATTTATATTTCTATTTATTTACCATATGTTTACTTTTAAGTTTATATTTACATGTTACGTTTACATGTTTATGAATTTAAGTGAGATCTACTCAATAACGGGTTGTAAAGGTCTTGCAAAAATAAGAAATTAATTGAAATACGATTAATGATTTAATAAAATTTAATTGTGTAAAAGCTAAGAGTCTTGGTGTTCCTTATTTTGCATCAATTTGATTACTTTATTAAGTTTTTGGTTTAGAAGTAGGTGGATGCATTATTGTGATATCAAAGTATGGATTTTGTTGTTGTTGTTTCAACTGCATGGATATATGAGATAAGAAACCCTAAATATTGTTAGAATTAATGGGGAAATATATTAATGTATTTTTTTAGGATTGATATCCTATATTTAGGTCCTAGATCCTATTATTTAAGGAGTGGTTCAAACTACCAAGCTAAGTGTAAGTTTATATGTACGAGACTTTGATTGAATGAATAGAGTATGTGTTGAGTGCTTAGGCATTCTCTAGGTGACCCACCCGGAGATCCTCTTGTTTGATCTCATATTTTGTACCTTCTTCAAATTTTATCATGGTATCAGAGCTTCAAGTCAAAACTGAGTGGAGCTATGTTGAATGAGTTTCAAGTGTTGTGTCAAGGTTCAGATCAACTAAAAAGTGCAGATTTGGAGTTGCAGTTGCTGCGTGAGTGGAGAATAGGTGCTATCTTAGTGTGATCTTTGGTGAAGGAGTGTGCGAGTAGTGATGCCTATGGCTGCTGGTGGTCAATCATGAAGGTACCTGTTTCAATTCAAGATCCAGCCTGTGATCCCCAAGTGGTGGAAGGCTTCTTCCTTTACCAGACCTTCAACGTCTCCCATTACAAGAATTTCAAGTCGATTTGGGTTTTCATTATCACTGTGGTTGCTTGATCGTTGTGATCTGTGATTGGGTTGCGACAGATGGAAGGCTCAATTGAGTGTGGTGAGAAGTATTGAGCAGTCTGTATGAATGTAGAAGCATGTTGAAAAAAGTGAAGGAGTCACGAATGTTGGAATTAATTTCCAACTGCATGGACGCGGCAGCAAAGAGACAAGGCGGCAGTCTATGTCCGCGGGGGTCCAAGAGACTGGGCAGGCAAATGGGTGAACCCCATCGGATTTGCTGATGTGATATTCAGCTGGGGGCCCGCATCATGCAGTTACAAAGAAACTCCACGGGGGTTGATGAAGGTCTGTGGCTGGAGGTGTGAACCCAATCGAAACTGCTGACGTCGGTTGGGGCCCACATAATATGCGCCCACAATACTTTGGGTTTAATTTTAATTGCCCATCGTATGTTTTAATTTTATTATGTTATTTGTTTTATTTTAATATATGCACATCATATATATTAAAAAGCCGTGAAGTGTAATTTTTATTACACAGCAGTGCAAATAAAAAAAAGGGAAAAGACAGCATAATGTTGTAATGTTATTACACAGGAATTTTTTTGAAAGCACAGAAGTGCGGGAAGATAAAATGAACAACAATGCCAGCAAGCAAAAATCTGTTATCAATGCATATTAGAGCGGTGCCGGTAGAAGTAATGAGACCATTAAAGATTGTCAAGCGGTGATAATTTAGTGGTTGAGTCATTTATGACATAGATATTTTTATTACACAGAATTGATATGCACAGCAGCGCGTTCTGCTAATTGTAATTTTTATATATGCACAGCAGCGTATTTTAAAAAGACAGAGACAGAGAATAGTTTTTATGCACAGCAGAGTGCATTTTGTAAAAAACAGAGAAGTGAATGCACAGCAGTGTATTGTTTGAAAAACACAGCAGAGTGTTTTGAAAAACAGAGTATTCACAGCAGTGAATGGTTTTAGTGAAACAGAGTTTTATTTGTGCACTGTGACAGCAACAGTCACAATTGTAATCCCTCTTTTGAGGAAGAATTGTAGCAGCAGTTTTTTTTAATAGAAATTTTTTTTTATGTGAAACTCTGTCACTGTGGAAGAAATTCTGAATATTTCTCTGTGTTAAGGAAAGGGATTTTTATTGTTTTAGAATTCTGAAAATTCCAACATGGTATCAGAGCCATCCAGGCTATTTGAAGGTCAAATAAGCTGAAAGGAAGGAGTTCTTTATTTGCAGCAGCCTCTCCAGCAGTGTGAAGGTTCAGACAAGAAGAATTCAAAGGTAATTCTCTATATAGTTTTGTGTTACTGTTGTAGTACAGTTGGTTAGTTTTAAACACACAGTCAAGTGTTTTTTGGATCATAGTTAAAGGTGCAGAATGGCTAGAGCCAGCACAGGTATGAGTTTGGGAAATATCCATCTCCCACAATTCAATGGAAAAAATTATGACTATTGGTCAATAACTATGAGAGCTTTATTTGTCTCCCAAGAGTTATGGGAATTAGTTGAGGATGGCTTTGAAGAGCCAAAAGATGAAACAAAGTTCTTTGTTTTAACTCAAGCAGGAAGAGAACAGTTGAAGAACAATAAGAAGAGAGATGCCAAGGCTCTTTTCTTCTTGTATCAAGCAGTGCATGAGAGTGTGTTTCCAAGGATAGCATCAGCTAAGAAATCCAGTGAAGCATGGGAAACTCTCAAGACAGCTTATCAGGGAATGGAGAAAGTGAAAGAGTCACACAATATTGACTCATTCTTCACTCATGTGATTGGAATGGTCACACAAATCAGATCTCATGGAGAGACTCTTGAAGACAAGAGGATTGTGGAGAAACTCTTCAGAAGTTTACCCTCAAGATTCGATGTGATTGTCACCACCATAGAGGAGACCAAAGATCTCACAAAGTTTTCAGTGGATGAACTTCATGCATCACTGATGACCCATGAACAGAGATTGGGTAGGAGTGAAAAATCATCTCTAGAACATGCTTTTAAGTCCTAGATGTCTTTCGGAAGAGGAAGAGGGCAAGGCAAAGGAAGAGGAAGAGGCAGAAGCCAAAACAGAGGTGGAAGGAACAGTCCAGCAAATGCTCAAGGAAGGGGCAACAATCCAAATCAGCATCAAGGCTAAGGCAGCAGCCAGTAGAATGGTAAGCAGAATGCACAAGGACAAAGGTATGACAAGTCCAATGTCCAATGTTACAATTGTAAAAAATATGGTCATTATGCTAATGAATGTAGAAAGAAGAAGCAGAATGATATGAGAAGTGAAACTAGTGCAAATTTCACAAAAGAAAACAACAATCAAAGTAATTTGTTTTTAGCTTGTAATATGGCTGAAGAAAAGAGTGAAGACTTATGGTTTCTAGACTCCGGTTGTAGTAACCATATGACAGGAAACTTAGCAATGTTTTCTATATTAGATGAAAGTGTGCAGTCACAAGTCACACTAGGAACTGATAGCAAAGTTTCTGTTATGGGAAAAGGAGATGTAAATGTTTTAACAAGATTAGGTGCAAAGAAAACCATAGCAGATGTTTATTATGTTCCAGGAATGAAGTGTAACCTCTTAAGTGTTGGACAACTTGTCCATAAGGGGTATAATGTTTTCTTTGATAATGATGTTTGTACCATCATGGATAAACCACCTAGAAAACAGTGTATTGCTGAAGTGAAGATGACAAGGAACATGATGTTCCCTCTCAGGATGAGAGCAGACTTGAAGAATGGTGAAGAGAAAGCAGCAGTTGCACAAGAGACTTTTCAAAGCGAACCAAAGGATGATAATTGGTTATGGCACTTGAGATTTGGTCATCTCAACTTTGGAGGTCTTAATTTTTTGAACAGAAAAGGAATGGTAAGTGGTTTACCATTGATAGAGAAACCGGACAGCCTTTGTGAAGGTTGTATTCTTGGGAAACAACACAGAGAAAGTTTTCCTTCCGGGAAAAAGCACCCTTAGAGATTGTCCACTCAGATGTATGTGGACCGAAGCAAACTCCATCACTTGCAAGCAGCCACTATGTGTTAACATTCATAGATGATTTTACAAGAAAAACTTGGGTTTACTTTTTGAAAAAGAAAAGTGAAGTGTTTGAAAAATTCCGCAATTTCAAAGCACTTGTTGAGAATCAGAGTGGGCTGCATATCAAGGTCTTAAGGACTGATAGAGGAGGTGAGTATATATCTAAAGATTTTCTACGGTTTTGTAGAGAAAATGGAATACATAAGCAGTTTATAGCTAGATATACTCCGCAGCAAAATGGAGTAGCCGAAAGGAAGAACCGAACCATAATGGACATGGCGAGGAGTATGTTAAAGGCAAAGAATTTGCCTAATGATTATTGGGCCGAAGTTGTACATTGTGCAGCATATATTTTGAGCAGGTGCCCTACAAAAGCAGTTATGAACAAAGTTCCAGAAGAGGCATGGAGTGGCACAAAGCAAAGTGTCACACATATGAAGGTTTTCGGATGTGTGGCTTATGCACACATTTCGGATCAGCTAAGGAAGAAGTTGGACAGCAAGGGGGAGAAATTTATTTTCATTGGATACAGTGAGGAATCCAAGGCACACAGGTTATATAACCCATCCAGCAAGAAGTTTCTTGTGAGCAGGGATGTTCAGTTCATTGAAGAGGAAGCTTGGGATGGAAGCATAGAGAAAACAGTGAATGTTAAACACTGTTTATCTCATGATGATAACTATGATGATGTGGCTGAAATACATCCCCAAACAGCAGCATCAACACCGCAAAGTACACCCTTGAGGAGAAATGAAAGTGCTTCTCCAAGCACACCACAAGGAGGAAATTCAAGTGCTTCTTCAAGCACTTGTACACCTATTGAAAGAGGTAAGAAATTCAGAAGTTTGAAAGATATTTATGAACAAGATATAGCTAATGAAGGTATCAATTCTTTGTTTGCTTTATATTGTCATGTTTATGATCCTGTTCATTTCGAAGAAGCTATCAAGGATAGGAAATGGATAGAAGCTATGGATGAGGAAATAAATGCCATAGAGAGGAACAAAACTTGGGATTTGGTTGAACTCCCAAAAGGTAAAGGTGTCATAGGTGTTAAATGGGTCTACAAGACCAAGAGTAATGCTGAAGGCAAGATAGAGAGACACAAGGCAAGGCTTGTTGTCAAAGGATATAAACAGAAGCATGGCATAGATTATGAGGAAACTTTCGCACCGGTTGCCAGAATGGAAATCGTGAGAGCAGTGTTGTCCATAGCAGCACAAAACAAATGGAAAGTTTACCAAATGGACGTGAAGTCAACATTCCTAAATGGAGTGTTAATGGAAGAGGTTTACATATATCAACCTCTCAGCTATGAAAAGAAAGGCCAAGAGCACAAAGTATGCAAGTTGAATAAGGCTCTTTATGGGCTGAAGCAAGCGCCAAGAGCGTGGTACAGTAGGATAGATTCATATCTACTGGAAAATGGTTTTGAAAAGTGTGAGGGAGAACCCACCCTCTACATCAAAGAACAAGATGGTAAAATTTTGATTGAAGCCTTGTATGTTGATGATGTTATTTTTACAGGTAATGATGATTGCCTTATTGAACATTTTAAAACAGTCATGAAAGAGGAATTTGAAATGACTGATATGGGTTTCCTGAGATACTTCTTGGGAATAGAAGTAGAACAAGATGAAAATGGGATTTTTATCTCACAGGAAAAGTATGTTAATGAGGTGCTTGAAAGATTTAACATGCAGGAAAGCAAAGCAACAATCACTCCCACAGTGATGGGATTAAAGCTCAGCAGAGAGGACAACAGCAAGGATGTTGATCCTAGTTTATACAAGAGCATAGTTGGCAGCCTCATGTATTTGACTGCAACTAGGCCGGACATAATGCATGCTGTTAGTTTGATTTCCAGGTTCATGGAAAAGCCAAAGGAGGCACATTGGCAAGCAGCAAAAAGAATTTTGAGGTATGTTAAAGGTACTAAAAGGTTTGGTATTTTTTATACTACTTCAAAATGTTTAGATTTAGTTGGATACACTGACAGTGATTGGGCTGGAAGTGTTGATGATCGGAAGAGCACTTCCGATTATGTTTTTCATATGGGTTCAGGAGCCATTTCATGGGCTTCTAAGAAACAACCCATTGTAGCGTTGTCTACAGCAGAAGCAGAATATGTGGCAGCTACAGCAGCAGCGTGTCAAGCAGTTTGGATGAGAAAAATGTTGAGAAGCTTATGTCAAGAACAGGTAAAAGGGACAGTGATCTTTTGTGACAATAGCTCAGCTATTGCATTGTCTAAAAATTCTGTTTTTCATAAAAGAACAAAACACATTGACACCAAGTTTCATTTCATACGGGAATTGGTTAGCAATGGCGAGATTGTTTTGCAGCATTGCAGAACAGAGGATCAATTTGCAGATATCCTCACAAAGCCACTAGTGCAGAAAAGCTTTGAATATTTCAGGAAATGTTTGGGTATGCAGGAAAACCCAACAATTGAAATTAAGGGGGAGTGTTGGAATTAATTTCCAACTGCATGGACGCGGCAGCAAAGAGACAAGGCGGCAGTCTATGTCCGTGGGGGTCCAAGAGGCCGGGCAGGCAAATGGGTGAACCCCATCGGATTTGCTGATGTGATATTCAGCTGGGGGCCCACATCATGCAGTTACAAAGAAACTCCGCGGGGGTTGATGAAGGTCTGTGGCTGGAGGTGTGAACCCAATCGAAACTGCTGACGTCAGTTGGGGCCCACATAATATGCGCCCACAATACTTTGGGTTTAATTTTAATTTCCCATCGTATGTTTTAATTTTATTATGTTATTTGTTTTATTTTAATATATGCACATCATATATAATTAAAAGCCGTGAAGTGTAATTTTTATTACACAACAGTGTAAATAAAAAAAAAGGGAAAAGACAGCAGAATGTTGTAATGTTATTACACAGGAATTTTTTTGAAAGCACAGCAGTGCGGGAAGATAAAATGAACAACAATGCCAGCAAGCAAAAATCTGTTATCAATGCATATTAGAGCGGTGCCGGTAGAAGTAATGAGACCATTAAAGATTGTCAAGAGGTGATAATTTAGTGGTTGAGTCATTTATGACATAGATATTTTTATTACACAGAAGTGATATGCACAATAGCGCGTTCTGCTAATTGTAATTTTTATATATGCACAACAGCGTATTTTAAAAAGACAGAGATAGAGAATAGTTTTTATGCACAGCAGAGTGCATTTTGTAAAAAACAGAGAAGTGAATGCACAGCAGTGTATTGTTTGAAAAACACAGCAGAGTGTTTTGAAAAACAGAGTATTCACAGCAGTGAATGGTTTTAGTGAAACAGAGTTTTATTTGTGCACTGTGACAGCAGCAGACACAATTGTAATCCCTCTTTTGAGGAAGAATTGTAGCAGCAGTTTTTTTTAATAGAAATTTTTTTTATGTGAAACTCTGTCACTGTGGAAGAAATTCTGAATATTTCTCTGTGTTAAGGAAAGGGATTTTTATTGTTTTAGAATTCTGAAAATTCCAACAACGAAGCGAAGGCTGGAGGGACCACCCGGGTAAAGTGTGTGTTGTTTCGTCAACTGGTGAATGAAGCTTCCCGATTCATGGCAGCGAGTGCCAAAGGTGACTTGCTTCCATGTCAACAAGCCTCAGATCTGTCATTCACTATATTGACTTTCTTCGAGATTTTCAAGTTCCTTTCTTACTTGTGTGTAGTGGAATTGTGTTCTGAAGCAGATCCCCTCGTCTCAGCGCTGATTTTCTCATCGAATAGGAGTTTCTACACATGGAGGTTAACTCATTGATGTTGACTATATCCAAGATGATATGTTAAGATAGAATTACTTCTATGTGGGGAAGAGAGCAGCTCGGCATGCTGCGTTCTATAGGCTGATCTTCCCAGCGGGAGTTCGGATCTCTCAGTTGATGATATGTGGATCAGATCAGTGCTTCTACTCAGCAAATAGATACATGAATTATTGCTACATTCGGTGGCTTCCCAGAAATTGTTGTGTGCTGTGGTGAAAAATGTGGCCTATGAACATCAATGACTTTATTCAAAGGAATATGAATTGGAGATAGAGGGGTCAACTGATTTGGTGGAGTCATTTTGGTGTGGCTCAGAGTTGTGTGTTGTGTGATTTTAGTGCCATGGATGCATGTGTTTGTGCCTATAATTGTGGAAACCTAGACTGTGTTGTTTTTCATAATTCATGTTGGCATTGAGATTGAAAAGGGCCAAGGGGGAGCTCCATGATAAGTGCACCGGCAAGAGTGAGTTGATTTTTTGGAAATACAGTGAACGAACACATGACAACTGAGCATAGAAGGGGCAAGCAGTGTTGAGGAAGCATCTTGGGCAGCGTTGCTGCTAAAAACACAATTGAGGACAAGAATGAGGAGGTGACTGTTGCTAACAACATGTAGTGTTAGGGCTAACACATTGTTGGATGGAAACGTTGTGGAGACGAGTGTAGCATAGAGGCTACGTAGGTAAAGGAACCAACATTGAACAGTCAAGAAGGTGGACCTACTTGTACATGTCTTTGAAACTGTCATGCTAATTTCCAAATGTGAAACAAATGACTTGCAACATGATGCAATAGGTTTTTCTCACTTGAGACTGATGCAATCATGCAGTTAACAACTTGATCAAACGCTAGGATGATTTCTTCACATTGGAATTAACTTGACATTTTTAGATTTAAAATATTCTTAAACCTAGGACTATCCATGACCAAGTCCTTGGGTGCTATCTACTCCAACTCACAGGTGCGATGTTCAAAAGCTTAAGCTTGGAGAGTTCTGGCAGTGGAGAGCCTTTGACTGGTTTTGTGAATTAAATCGGCCGATAGTGGAGAGCCTATTATGACATGCGCTGAGTGCTACTTTTGAGTTAAGTTTCTGGGATTGTGGATCGTCGTTGCATTAATATCCACGACTCTGTCAATTTGGAAAGATCCTATCAATTTTTTTAATCCATTTGTGGCGTGCCAACGTGGGAGAGAATAAGTGATCTGGTAATCTATCCAGTGTTTCGAAGAGGCCCCTTTGCTATGAATTTGTTGCTTGGACTGGTGAGGTGAAGGATCAGTTCCAATCGTGATCGATGGAGTGTAGTATCTGTGGTCTACATGTTTCTGAGATCCCTACGCATTAGTGTGAAGAGGCCGTCGAATTTTTTTTGGTGGCGTATTCAGCTATGGGTCAACAAAGGAGACTGAAAGAGTCTCGAATAAAACTGAGCAGAAAGCATCAAGAGATAGTTGTGATATATTTTTCAACTAAATTTGGTGAAGTTTTTCAGGTTGACGTTGATGGACCGGTAGCTGATCAAGTCAAGGATCAAAACGCAGATTAGGAATTTGATGAAATCGTTAAAAGGTTAATGTCAGATCTACCCTCTTTTTCAGGCATAGATTATGAAAGTTGGGCAACTGAAATGAAAACAATATTATGGAAGGTAAATTTATTAAATTATGTTAAACATAATCTTGTTAAATCAAACAATGATATGAGTTCAACATTACACTTTAAAACAATTTCATTAGATCATAACATCATGTTCAACATATTTCATGAATATGGTGAGGTTCACAGTGAAAAAAATTTGTGAGATATTTTAGAAATGGAATATAGTTTGAAAGAGGGAAAAAATGATGAAAGTATTTCTCTTGAAAATGATGGTTGTACTTTTAGTCCCATAACTGAGTGTGAAAATGAAAATGGAAACTTTAAAAATGCAATGATGGATGTTGAATGTGTGCATGTAACTGAAATTAAAACATGTGATAATGAAGAAACAACCATTGATGTAGAATCTAAAATTTTTTATGAAGAAATCTTCCCTGATGTAGAGGCCTATGAAGTTAAATTTGATGAGAACTATGTCTCTCATGATGAGTGGATCAATCTGATGCATGAAAAGCATCTTATTGATGAGTTGTTGTTCAATGAAAAGGAAATCCTAACTCCATATATAGATCAAGCGACATGACAACATGTTTGCAGCAACATAAATGATTAAAGAGGTTGAAGACATACATCAAAAAACTATGTCAACACAGAAAGATGAAGAAATGAAAGTTCACTTAAACGAGCAGGATGACAAGAACCAATATGGTTCTCTTTATGAATCTAACATTGCTTTTAAGTGTGCAGATACTCACAACCAGGAAGAAGCAATTGAAAAAATCAAAGACAAGTCTAAGTCCCAAGAACCTACAACATTAAATTCAAAGAATGTTAGCTTACAATCGAGATGAAGAAGGAGGAGAATAAGAGTTCAGTGTTCCACATTTGGCATAGAAAACAAAAAAATAAGGATAAACTCCACCACTATCTAATGGCAAGAAAAGTAGACATGAAACTTCATCAACAAATGAACAAGCATGGACTCGTTAGCAAAAAGACAAAAATGAAAACTCAATTATTAAGAACGATTGTAAGCCTAGCTGATACTGATACCAATAGGCGTATATTAAACCAAGGAAGGAGAAATATGACTTTGAGTGAATTTCTACATTAAGGAGGAGTATTAGAATTAATGGAGAAATCTATTAATGTATTTGGTTAGGATTGATATACTCTATTTAGGTCCTAGATCCTATTATTTAGGGAGTGGTTCAAACGACCAAGCTAAAGTGCAAGTTGATATGTACTAAAATTTGATTGATTGAATAGAGTGTGTGTTGAATGCTTAGGCATTCTCCAATTGACTCACCTCGAGAGCCTCTTGTTTGATATCATATTTTTTCTCTCTTTCAAATTTTATCCCAACAACTCAATGCACAAACAACACTCAATGCACCACAATCGGCTTTGTCGCTCTTTCCAATTTAATCCCAACAATTCAACACACAAACAACACTTAATGCGCCACAATGTACTCTCCACCATCAGCCGATTTAATTCACAAAACTAGTCGAAGGCTCTCCACCGTCGCAAGTCTCCAAGATTAAGCTTTCGAACATCGCACTTGTGAGCTGGAGTACATAGCACCCAAGGACTTGGTCATGGATAGTCCTAGGTTTAAGATGATTTTAAATTTGAAAATGTCAAGTTAATTCCAATGTGAAGAAAGAATCCTAGCATTCGATCAAGTTTTTAATTGCATGCTTTCATTAGTCTCAAGTGAGAAAAACCTATTGCATCATGTTGCAGGTCATTTGTTTCACATTTGGAAATTGGCGCGACAATTTCAAAGGGTCGTACAAGCAACTCCACCTTCTTCATTGTTCAATGTTGCTTCCTTTACCTACACATCCTCTATGCTACACTCCTCTCCACAACGATTCCATCCAACATAGCAGGCTATAAAGGGCCTGCAAAAATAAGAAATTGATTGAGATTCGATTAATGATTTAATAAAATTTCATTCTGTAAAATTTAACAGTCTTGGCGTTCCTTATTTTTCTTCAATTTGACTAGTTTATTAAGTTTTTGGTTTAGAGGTAGGTGGATGCATCATTGTGATATCAAAGTATGGATTTTTTTTTTGTTGTTTCAAGTTCCATAGTTACCAAATTCGCGTGAATTAGGGAAAAAAATTTGGAAATTTGTGAGTACGATTTGAATGACGAAATATTTGGTAAAATTCGATTCACTTCAATTAATTCTTACATGTCTTTCCCATTACAGTGTTGGGGTTCCCATGTTTTGGCCAGATTGGCAAGACCAAAAGATGAGACAACATCAGAACCACTTTCGGACCTTAGGATCTAGCCCTCCTAGGTCCAGAGAGGGATCTCTCTATATAAGAAAAGGTTTTATGTCTTTGAAGCTCAAAATTTAAGATGTTAGGCTAGTTATAAGGCTCGGGGTTTGTTTTTTTGATGTATGTTTGGTTGTTGGGAATCAGGAAAGAAGAGTTCAGTATGAGACAAGGCTGAGCAAGAGGGTCTGGGGCAAAGGAGATATAATTCAGATAACATTCAAGACCATTGGGCAATGGAGTCAGGAAAGGGTTTGCCTTCTATTCAATGTGCAAGCTTTCAGTTGGGCTAGTCATCTAAAGAATTGGATCTTAAAGATGATAGTGTGGCATGAAATGGTAAGAGAGGAGGAAAAAATAAAGATTTAGAACACAAAGTTAAAGACATGAGATCAAAGAGAGACTTTGAACTCTCAATGCTTCGGCCTCCAGCTTGAGGGATCTTAGAAAGGTTCAATTAATTGAAAATGATCCTAGTAAGATAGATACAGAGTTCTAGATCTCCCGGTGTTCCCAATTCATGCAATTAAATCCTAACAAGAACATCTAAGACCAAATTCATTTAATTCATACATCAGCTAGCAGGCATTGACATCCACTACACTAGTTAAATTAACTGAAATAAACCCTTAGATAACACATTTAGTAGAAAACATCAAAGGCAAGGACATCAGAAACATAGGGTACCTAACAAGGGTAAATCCTATGCCAAATTTTTGATGTGATCCAGTAGAAATGACATGAAATGAACTGCAAGTTAAAAACAAATACAGAGATAGAAAAACATCACCGCTGCTTTAGGTCAGGATCCAAAGAAATGTGCTTGTCATATTAAAGAGCAACACCAGTCAAGTACAACATTATCAATAGCTGGATATTCAGTCTGAAAACATCTTCCTCAGCCTATCTTACAACTTTACACAGAGACTATGTCTCAAAAGAAAAAGCTTGTAATTTCTCTAATAACCGATCAACAACAACCTTTACAATGAGTTCCTTCATGAATTTTATAGCTGAAGAGAGTAGAGGGAGTAGGTGAAATACTAAATGAAACATTAAAACTCAGAAAAGAAAGAGGGTAGAAACCCATTCTGTTTAAATTCTGCGCATTTATCTATAGCACTCTTTGGGTGAAAGAGTGGTCTTCTTCAGGCTCCCATTTACCCCAGTATGTCTCTGATGTACTTTGGCTGAAGTACTCTGTAGTACTTTGGTGAATAAAAAAAAAGGTAAATAAATGACTATGAAGACTGCCATACTGCATATCAAATGCCCCGATAGTCATTAGGACTATTGTCAGGGCAGAAAACTCCTCTAGAGCACGACACAGAATGAAAACTGCATGGGCACTTCTTCCTTTCACGGGAAAGAACATTCTGCTAATGGTGAAACGCTGTTGGTGTTTTTTTATGTGCCCTAGGACCTTCTGATCGATCCATGATGTCTTTGATTTGGTAATTTGCCTTTAAATTATCAGATTAAGGCTCAAAATCTGCAATTACAGGCCCTAAACACTCTGTTTTCCCACTGATACTCTTTGTCGCTTCCACGTTTGCCTCTGATTGCAAAAACTGTGCTTTAATGGCTCTGGAGAGATTTGAAAAAGTCTAACCTGATCCTTTAATGAGATTTATGTTGTAGCACCTTTCCCAAGCCTTTCTCCATAATTTCAGCCTCTGAAAATGGTCCTTTCCTGTGTTCTCTGTCACTGTTAACAGAGACTGAATCATGGCAGTTTTTCG
This sequence comes from Pinus albicaulis, assembly GCA_034641835.2. Taxonomy (NCBI): domain Eukaryota; kingdom Viridiplantae; phylum Streptophyta; class Pinopsida; order Pinales; family Pinaceae; genus Pinus; species Pinus albicaulis. The sequence continues at coordinate 1,129,074,829 of CM076574.1, forward strand.
CCGCTTGTAAACCTACAACACACGCAAAAATGTTAAGAAAACCATGCAGGGAAGGGTGGATGCAGCGGGAACAATGAAATTGGCGGTGTAGACTGGTGAAATGGCGGAATAATGCGGGATTACGGTGGAAAATGGTCCTGGTGAAAGCTTGGTGGAACGCAGAGAAAGTTTAAATGCAAATGATTGAATTTTGACCTTTGAAATGAAATATATAGGAGACGGATGGAGGAAAAAGTGACAAAACACGTGGACTGGTGACGTGGCAGGACCGGTCAACGGCAGGACATGCAGTGAATCTGGACCATCCGATCTCGGGAGGAGATCGACGGCTTAAAATGCAGCGGAGGGCGACGAACGGTGGGCCAAAGGTACTGTTGCCTTGGTTTAAATCTCGTGCATCTTCGCGGCGTGATCACCGTTGGATGGGTAGCTCTGGATCAGAGGGTGCACGTGCATATAGCGCTGGGTTTCTTCCGAATGATAACGCACGATTGGGGGGGGGGGGGGGGGGGGGGGGCGGTTTTCGAACATTGTTGATGCCACGCGTCAGGTAGTGAGCGGAATCACTGGAAAAATGAAAATTACCGCCTACCTTTCAAAGGCGGTGCAATAGAAACCACCAGTTTCTACACAGTACTCAGGCACGGGGACCACCAGGACGGATGAACTCCAGACCGTCGGATCAGCGGGTTGATCGGACGGCTGTGATGCGATCGGGCAGTGGAAAGGGGTGGGGACCATGGCGTGGTGCTGCGATCAGTGACCAGACCATTAGCGCTTGGTCCTGGGCGTGGGGTCACGTGGGGAAGTGGTTTGCGGGGCTGGCGGAAAAGGGGCTAGGCCTGATATAAGTTAAAAAGTGGGTTTTTGCCCCTTTTAATGCATTTTGAGGCTAGGAAAAGGGTAACGGTAGGGGGGGGAAGGGGAAAAAAGGACAAACAAGGGGTATGTGTAGGATTATTAGGGGATTTTGGGGGGATTTATAGGGTAAGAGGGGAATTTTGTCGATGGGAAAAAAGGGTAAAATGGGACATTCTGTAGGGATACAAGGGGAAAATGAAGGCCTTAGGAGCATAATTTATCATCATCAATGAGGCTTATTGACTCAAGAGCAACAGAAGGAAATAATCAAAGGGCAGGGAGAATGAAAAGGCTTCAAGGATGATGTGTTTTCAAGAGAAATGCATTCCTCGAAGGCTCATAAAACAAATTAGCCCCTTGCTTGCTTGTCAAGGAATTTATAGGGGGCTAACAGTGGCTCCACATGGGGATGGATTCTTCTTGAAGGAGTCAAGAATTCAGAAAATGATCTTTGGTGTAGGCCAGGTGCCTTGTTTCTTGAAACATTTTGTTCCTTCTTGGATCAGCTACCACAAAATGTGAAGACATCAAATCATTAGAGTATTCTTCCCAAACAATCTACCTACCCATCCTACAATCCTAGCATTTTTTCTTCTAAGGTGCATTTGAACTAGTAGACCCTTTACATCATTTTTATTTTTTACAAACAAGAAATTAAAGCTATTCTATTTCTACCCTTATTGCTCCGTGAGACTAGATTAAACTGTTGGCCTCACATGTTCCTCTACCTAATCTAATATCTGCTAGGATTAAACTATCCAGCAGATTTCTTCTCTATATTCTACAACAGAAATTTAAAAATAGTCAAACTAGGATTAGATAGTCTAGTTTGCTGTGGATCCAAGGCATAAAGACAGTTGCACATGGACAGAAACTTGCAGAAAACTGAAAAAAAAAATTTGAAGGTTTGAAATCTGAAGTTCGATGTATCCTTCCTTTCTTTGTGACTCAAGTTTTGGGCTTGTTAGAGTCACTTTCTTTCTCCATTTCAGCTCTGATTTTAGACTTGTTAGAGCTGATTCTTTTTTCTTCTTTGTTGGTCCAGGTTTTGGGCATGTTTGAACCAGCTAACTTTAATTCCCTTGGCTCAGGTTTTGATCATATTGGAGCCAATATTTTTGCACATCAGAGGTTCATGTTTTGAGCATGTCTAAACCTCTCCTTTCTCTCTGTTTTTTGAAACATTTTCTTTTTTCTTGAAAACAAGACACTGCAATGGTATGTACAATGGAAATGGAAACTGGAAATTTGAAATCAACAGAAGTAGTGTTTGAGCATCCTGCCATTGACAGGACCCCCAAACAACTCTGTACCATCTAGTCCTTGTAGAAAAAACGCATTTGGACCCACAGTGGCCTGGATGATGTATGGACCTTGCCACAAACCGTCAAACTTGCTGTGCTTTCCTTTATCCTCTCTCCTTGAGTCCCATTTTAGAAATTTATCTCTGATTTTGAAATCAGAAGCTTTGGTTCTCTTTTCAAACAACTTCTTTATGTTTTCCTGAACTTTCACATCTCTGTTATATACCTCTTCCCTTGTTTGCTGGAGATGGATTTTTTGGTTTATTCTCCTCACCATGCTATCTTCTTCTGTCTGAATCTCTTGGACAAGTTTAATCACTTGAATTCCAAGGCTGGTAGGAAACACTGCTTTTGTTCCATAGAAAAGCTAATATGGTGACATGCCAATGGATTTCTTTGTGGTAAGCCTATCAGCCCATAGGGCATGCACTAACTTGTTATGCCATGACTTTTTGTTCTCTTCCAGCAGCTTTTTGATGATGGTCACCAGGCTCTTGTTTGATGATTCAGCTAATCCATTACCTTGAGGTTAATAGGCAGTTGAATGACCGAGTACTATTTGATACCTATGACAAAAATCAACCATTTTCTTGGATCCAAAAGCAGCAGCATTATCAATAATTATTTTCCTTGGGCAGCCAAACCGAGAGAGGATATGACCTTCTAGGAACCTAATGATGACTGAATCTGTGGCATTCCTAGTAGGTATGGCCTCTATCCACTTAGTGAAGTATTTTGTGGCTATTAAGATCGATTTGTGTTGTGAAGAGGAAGCAGGGTGAATCTCTCCTATGAAATATAGGCCCCATTGCATAAAGGGACCTTCAACAGTGATGGGTTGTAGAGGTAAGGTGAGGAGTTTTATTTTGCCTTCAAAAATCTGGCATTGGTGGCAGGAAATTACCATCTTATGGATGTCATTGAAGAGTGTGGGCCAATAGTAGCCAGCTCTGAGTATTTTGTTTGCAGTGGCTTTCCAGTTCAGGTGGCCTCCACACTCTCCTGCATGGAACTCTTGTTTAATCCTTTCTGCTTCAGACTCAAGAAAACATTTAAGCAATAGACCATTTGCATTTTTCCTATATAAGCATTCATTCATTATGTAATAGCTTCTGGCCTTTAGCTTTAAGAACCTAGCCTTGGTCTTTGATAGTTCAGGAGGGGCATTGAGGTGTGTAAGCACTTACATAATGTCAGAATACCAAGGAGAGCTCTGAAACTTCTCCTCAACAGTGGGATCAGGCAATCCCTGATGCTCATCCAAGGCATCTACCATGTTAATGTCAAGGGCTTGTAGATTTGATTCAGCCATTAGTTGAGCTAAGCCCTGACCTTTAATTAGTTTGGTGGGTTTTATCTCAAGGTCGTACTCTAAGATCACATCAATCCATTTGCCCCTCTTCCCATCTGGGTCTTGGGACAAGATGTCTTTAACCACTATATTTGGCACATAGGCTATGGTGTGGGAATGCAGTATGTACACCATAAAGTCTTTCAAAGCCTTAACCAGATCATAGGCATGTTTTTCCATTATGTTGTATTTCAAGGCTGCATCTCTGAGTGCTTTGCTGAAGAAAGAAATGGGCTGTTCCATTCCCTCTGGGTTTTTTTGTAGTAGAACTGCATCCACTGTATGCTCGGAGGCAAATGAAAAGATCAGGAAATCCTTTGAGAAATCGGGGATGATTAGGAAAGGGGCCTAGGTGAGAGAAATTTTAACTGATTCAAAAGATTTCTTGGCCTCAACAGTCCACTTAACTCCTACACCTTTCCTTAACATATTTGTCATATTCCTAAGGTGTTCAGCTAAGTTGGGAATAAACCTCCTGAGGAATTTAATTTTCCCAATGAAGGACTGTAACTCTTTGATATTCCTCAGGTGTGTGATTTGTAGTATTCCCTCAACTCTTTGTGGGTCTATCCCCGTCCCTTTCTTAGATATGATGTGGCCAAGAAGTTTTCCTTCTTGTAACCCAAATAAAGTCTTTTTAGGATTCAATGACAGACCAAACCTTCTACATTTTTAAAACACTCTACTCAAGTGTTCTAGGTGTTCTTCCTCAGTCTTGGAATAGACTGTTATGTCATCTAGATAGATGACAATGAAGCGTCCTATTTCATCTAAAAAATCTATGTCCATCGCTCTTTGGAAGGTTGCACCAACGTTCATCAGTCCAAAAGGCATCTTTACATACATAAAAGTGCCCCATGGAGTGGTAAAAGTTGTCTTGAGTTGGTCTTCTGGGAGTACTAAAACTTGGTTGTAACCTTAAAAACCATCTAGTAGGGAGATACTTTTTGAGCCTACTACCCTCTTAAGGATGTGCTCCATTTTTGGCAAAGGGTAATTGTCTTTGAGTGAGGCTCTATTACGATTCCTGAAATCAATACACAGCCTAATCTCCCCTATTTTCTTTCTCATAGCCACTAGGTTTGATACCTAATTAGAGAACCTCACAGGCACAATTATGCCTACCTCATACATCTTCTTAATCTCTTTTTCCACTGCAGGAAATTGTTTTGGGTTTATTTTGCGAAGTTTTTGTCTGAAGGGTTTCTGATTCTCTTTCAAAGGTATTTTGTGATGTATGACGTTTGTTTCAAAGGCCTTTAAGTCCTCATAGCTTCAAGAAAACACATCAATGAATTCCTTGAATAGGTCAACGTATTTCTTTTTCATGTTTGCAGGCAAGGACTTAGCCAATTTGATCATCTTGGGTTTATCTTCAGTGCCTATGTTGCATTCCTCAACCTCGGAATCTGAGTGTTCTATAGTGGGATTTTTTGCTACATCATCAAAGTCAAAAAGGTCCTATAAAGGTGCCAGACCTCAAGGTATGTTCTTATCTTTGGCCTGCAGCACCTCTACTTCTTCACTATATGCATTTTCACATTTTTCGTTTGGATTTCCAATCTGTTCGTCCAAAGTGTTTATTCCTATGTTACAGGGTGGTTCTTCTTCATCTGAGGACTCTTCACTTAGGTGGATATTGTCAGATGTAGAGTCTGAGTCAGAAAATTCAAACTCATTCCTGCCTATTAGGAAATCCTCAATCTTCTTATCGACCTCAAAGACCTGCCAATATTTTTCATTGTCCGTCACTGCAGGTCTGAATTTGGTCTGAATGATGATCTGTTGGTCACTGGGAGGCTTATGATATGAACTAGCCATGCAGGCTAATCCATTTTCAATTACGTTTTGACTCCTAGGGACAAACACCAGTTCGTATTCTACAAAGGTTTTCAGTACATCCATAGCATCGTTCCTATATGCTCTCAGTCTAGGATGTTTCACTGTGTATTCACCATTCACCTGTTTAATGATCAGCTCAGAGTCTCCATGCATAGTTATCCTACGGGCTCCTAATTTTTTCAACAGTTTCAAGCCTAGGATCAGAGCCTCATACTCTACGATTTTTTTTGTACATTTGAAATGCAGGTTACATTCATGGCTCTCTGCATAGTTACTTTCTGTGTTATGCACCCACACTCCGGCTCCTGCAGTTCTCTTGGTGCATGACCCATCGAAATTCATTTCCCATAAAAGTTCGTTCTCGGGTTTACCATTGTTTCGTTCTTGGTGTGGTGCATGGGCTTGCAGAGGGTGACTAATCAGTTGACTGCATTCTACTTCTTTCTCACTCTGAGTTTCTGTGTCAGTGCACTGTCTATGGTTTCCTTCTTCATTTTCTTCGAAGTCCAGAGTGGCCATTATGTTAAAATTTGTGGTCTCAACACCTTTGTTTGTATCTATGCTTTTTGATTCTGGCTCTCCTAAGGATTCATCATTGCAGAAGATAAAGGAGTCCAGATCTGTGTGTATAGAGTACAAAGGATAATTTTCAGGCTTTTCAGGGCTACTAACCAGGAATTTCATTTGTGCCTTCTTGTACAGTCTTCTAAGTTGGCTAAAAACAGGGATTGTGGCATATGCCCCATCCATCTGCATCGTACCCTGCAGCTTGGCTCCCCATGACTTTGACAGCAACATACCATACTTAGGTGGCACATCTGCCACCACAACATCCATGACCATACATTTTGCTGGAATCTGGGTAAGGCTTACACACAGGTCTTTGATTAGGCCCAGACATTTTACTCTGCTAGAGTCAAATGAATATAAATATTTATAGGGGCAGGTTATCTCTAGGCCTAGCTTTTCCATAACCATCTTAGGCATTAAGTTGTGGGATGCCCCAGAATCATACATTGCATTGTGAAGGATCTTGTCATGGATATTAAGACTGATATAAAAAGGTGGCACTACCCCTTCCTGAAACTTTCCTTCTATCTTTGGACCAAACAGAAGGGCTGGCTGATCATCACTTAGATTTACAGTGTCACTGTTCTCACCTAAATTTAATGCTTTCAAAATTTGGCCTTTATATACATCTTGAGTGGCCAGCTCAGAGAGTGGGACAGAGATTTTAATTTTTGCAATCTCACTCTCCAAATTGAAAGTGGACTGACTCTTTGGAATGTTCAACTCTGTTTTGTTAGCCACCACCTTGGTGGCAGAATCAGTGGGCTGATTCTCATTATGCATAGTGTTAGAAACTGTTTTATCAGGAGTACTAACTGCAGTGCTAGTGCTACTAATTGGTTGACTTTGTTTATCAGTGTTTTGGTTGTCTTTCTCTTTGTTTTTTCCAGAACTCTCAGCTGCTGATTTGTTGTTTTCAATAGTTGTTGTAGAAGTTTTCTCAGGCCTTTTCTTGATGGTAACCTCAGAAGCCTTTGGTTTTGAAGTGTCTAGGCTCTTTTTTCTTCTAAGTTCATATTGTTCTCTGACCTGCATCATGGCATTTTCAAATCCAAGCCTATAATCCTCAGATTATGATCCTTCCTCATCCCAATACGAGGGTGAGGGTTGATCTTCTTCTGTGGAACAGCTATGGATTGAGTTTTCTACTTCAAACATGTTTATTGTGTTTCCCTCAGACTCTTCTATAATTCCCTCATCTTCATCCAGAAAGTTCTCTTGAAAGGGGGGAATAACTTGTTGATCTGATTCTCTTTGTCTGTTGGGAGTGGTGTTGTTTCTTCTAAAGTTCTGGTTCTGGTTATGATTCTAGTTTTTGTTCTGATTGCTAACCATGACAACCATTTTTTCCATCATTTACTGTAGCTTTTCCATGTTTTTGGATATGCGGTCATAATTGGGGTCAGATGTGGAAACTACATTGTCATCTCTATATGTCACCCTTTTCTTAGCTCTCAATCTTGCTTTCTTCTCAATCAGATTTGCCTCTACACTCACTGCTCCCTTTTTCATGTCTTCCAATGTGTTGTAATCCCTCTCCCTAAGCTGGTAGGTCATGTCAGCATCCAAGCCTTCAAGGTATTTCACTAGAACCATACCTTGGGGAGGTTTCATGTGTGGTGGAAGAGCATTATAAACACTATTAAACCTTGTAGAGTAGTCTTGGACACTCTCTCCTACGTTTCTTTTCAGGTTCTTGTATTCTGCTAGGATTTGGAGAGAGTTAGCCTTAACTTCCCATTTGTTTATGAAGGTCTGATATAAAGCAGGAAGGTCTTAAATACTATTAGGAGGTAGACTTTTGAACCATTTCTTCACATCACCTCCTAAGCTCTGGGAAAATATTCTCATTTTGACTGTATCATCATCTATTTCCATGTAGTCAAAAGAATCTTCCATCCTATCTACATGGTGTTGAGTTGTGGTGGACTCTTTTGCAGTGAAGTGTGGGATCTTTGATTGATAATCGTTGGGTAAGGGCACTAGAGGCTGAGGTAATACCAGAGGTGCATACCAGGATGCCATGATGATGTTTTGATGAGGTAAAGGGTTGGCTTGAGCAGCTGGTATATGGATGACAGGGATACTAGGACCAGTAGAAGCTTGTTGGGTAGATTTAGGGTGGCAGAGCCCCAAGTTTTGAATGAATTAAATATCAGGAGGTGTATATGGAGGGGTTTGTCTATCCCCAAGGTGTTTACCACTTTGAGGTGGTGAACTAGGGAGCTCAAGGTCTGGCTGGTCTAGGAAACTGAATGACCTAGTTCTTGGTAAACTATTTTGAGCGCCTAGGTCAGAAAAAGGGTCTGATAGAGCTGTAAAGTCTTCTAGTGTAGAGTGTGCTCTATGAATGTGGCTGGAAATAGTTGATTGTCTAGGTGTAGGAGATCTCTTGAGGATGCTCTCAGGGTTGTAAACTATTTTAGGGGGGTTTGGGTCAGGATAAGCTCTTGTGTGAATGGTTCTGAAAGCCAGAACGATGTTTTCCAACAAAGCAGCTTAACCCTACTTGTTCTTTCTATTGTGGCTGATGTTGCTATAAAGGCTGGTCTCCCAGTGGAGTCTTATGTGAAGCCAAGATAATCAGTAGGCCTACTGATCACCAGTGGAGTCTTTGATCTTTAAGGAGCTATGGAGTTGCCAGGTGGAAGGTTTAGGATGCTTCTGGAGGGTACACTGTCCACCACAATGCTTATGAGATGTCCCTTTCCAAGGATATCCTAAAAACACAACAAACTCTAACCAACGATTGAATGGGAGGGCTTTTACCAGATATGTCACCTCTGAAAGAGGATGAGATCCGGAGGCTACCTGGCCCTTACCAGACTCTGTCTAAGAGTGTGGGAGAACACAACAAAGGTATAGAGGTTGACCTGTGAATAGGAGTGTTTAACTACCAACCTAACCAGAGATTGTAGTTTTCTGAGGCTCTTATGATGTAGTAAGGTGGAAAATACTCAGAATGTCCCCAGTGGAGTCGCCATTATGTTGGGGTTCCCATGTTTTGGCCAGCTTGGCAAGACCAAAATATGAGACAACATCAGAACCACTTTCGGACCTCAGGATCTAGCCCTCCTGGGTCGAGAGAGGGGTCTCTCTATATAAGCAAAGGTTTTATGTCTTTGAAGCTCAAAATTTAAGATGTTAGGCTAGTTATAAGGCTTGGGTTTTTTTTGTTTGATGTATGTTTGGTTGTTGGGAATCAGGAAAGAAGAGTTCAGTATGAGTCAAGGCTGAGCAAGAGGTTCTAGGGAAAAGGAGATATAATTCAGATAACATTCAAGACCATTGGGAAATGGAGTTAGGAAAGGGTTTACTTGCTATTTAATGTACAGGCTTTCAATTGGGCTAGTCATCTAAAGCATTGGATCTTAAATATGATAGTGTGGCATGAAATGGTAAGAGAGGAGGAAACAATAAATATTTAGAACACAAAGTTAAAGACCTGAGATCAGAGAGAGACTTTGAACTCTCAATGCTTCGGCCTCCAGCTTGAGGGATCTTAGAAAGGTTCAATTAATTGAAAAGGATCCTAGTGAGATAGAGACAGAGTTCTAGATCTCCTAGTGTTCCCAATTCATTCAATTAAATCATAACAAGAACATCTAAGACCAGATTCATTTAATTCATACATCAGCTAGCAAGCAATGACATCCACTACACTAGTTAAATTAACTGAAATCAACCCTTAGATAACACATTTAGTAGAAAACATCAAAGGCAAGGACAGCAGAAACATAGGGTACCTAACAAGGGTAAATCCTATGCCAGATTTCTGATGCGAGCCAGTAGAAATGAGATGAAATGAACTGCAAGTTAAAAACAAATACAGAGATAGAAAAACATCACCGCTGCTTTAGATCAGGATCCAAAGAAATGTGTTTGTCATATTAAAGAGCAACACCAGTCAAGTACAACATTATCAATAGCTGGATATTCAGTCTGAAAACATCTTCCTCAGCCTATCTTACAACTTTACACAGAGACTATGTCTCAAAAGAAATAGCTTGTAATTTCTCTAATAACCGATCAACAACAACCTTTACAATGAGTTCCTTCATGAATTTTATAGCTGAAGAGAGTAGAGGGAGTAGGTGAAAGGCTAAATGAAGCATTAAAACTCAGAAAAGAAAGAGGGCAGAAGCCCATTCTGTTTAAATTCTGCACATTTATCTATGGCACTCTTTGGGTGAAAGAGTGGTCTTCTCCAGGCTCCCATTTACTTCAGTATGTCTTTGATGTACTTTGGCTACAGTACTCTGTAGTACTTTGGTGAATAAACAAAAAGGTAAATAAATGACTGTGAAGACTGCCATACTACATATCAAATGCCCCAATAGTCATCATGATTGTTGTCAGGGCATAAAACTCCTCTAGAGCACGACATAGAATGAAAACTGCATGGGCACTTCATCCTTTCACGGGAAAGAACATTCTACTGATAGGGAAACCCTGCTGGCGTTGTTTTATGTGCCCTAGGACCTTTTGATCGATCCATGATGTCTTTGATTTGGTACTCTGCCTTTAAATTATCAGATTAAGGCTCAAAATCTGCAATTACAGGCCCTAAACGCTCTGTTTTTCCACTGATACTCTTTGCCGCTTCCACGTTTGCCTCTAACTGTGAAAATTGTGCTTTAATGGCTCTGGAGAGATTTGAAAAAGTCTAACCCGATCCTTTACTGAGATTTATGTCGTACCACCTTTCCCAAGCCTTTCTCCATAATTTCAGCCTCTGAAAATGGTCTTTTCCTGTGTTCTCTGTCACTGTTAATAGAGACTGAATCATGGCAGTTTTTTGCCGCTCGTAAACCTGCAACACACACAAAAAAGTTGAGAAAACCATGCAGGGAAGGGTGGATGCAGCGGGAACGATGAAATTGGCCGTGTAGACTGGTGAAATGGTAGAAAAATGCAGAATTACAGTGGAAAATGCAGCACACAGTGGAAAATGGTCCTGGTGAAAGCTTGGTGGAACGCAAAGAAAGTTTAAACGCAAATGATTGAATTTTGACCTTTGAAATGAAATATATAGGAGACGGATGGAGGAAAAAATGACAAAACACAGATTCGTGATGCGAAGTGACCGGGTCAGGTATGGACATGCAAGGACTGACCCGTCCCACTTTGAGGAGATCACCAAAATGCCAGGGCTAATGATTGTGGGCTGTGCAGGCACTGCTAATTAAGCAATCCCGTGCATCTTCGTGCGTGATCACCGTTGGATGGCGCCTCGAATCGAATAAAGGTGACGTGCATATCGCGCTCGTGTCTTTGTACTAACGATAACGCACGATGGGGGAGTGGTTTCAAAACAATGTTGGTGCCCAGCGTCGTGCGATGAGTGGAATCGCGCCAAATGAAAATTACCGCCTACCTTTCAAAGGCGGTGCAATAGAAACCACCAGTTTCTACACAGTACTCAGGCACGGGGACCACCAGGACGGATGAACTCCAGACCGTCGGATCAGCGGGTTGATCGGACGGCTGTGATGCGATCGGGCAGTGGAAAGGGGTGGGGACCATGGCGTGGTGCTGCGATCAGTGACCAGACCATTAGCGCTTGGTCCTGGGCGTGGGGTCACGTGGGGAAGTGGTTTGCGGGGCTGGCGGAAAAGGGGCTAGGCCTGATATAAGTTAAAAAGTGGGTTTTTGCCCCTTTTAATGCATTTTGAGGCTAGGAAAAGGGTAACGGTAGGGGGGGGAAGGGGAAAAAAGGACAAACAAGGGGTATGTGTAGGATTATTAGGGGATTTTGGGGGGATTTATAGGGTAAGAGGGGAATTTTGTCGATGGGAAAAAAGGGTAAAATGGGACATTCTGTAGGGATACAAGGGGAAAATGAAGGCCTTAGGAGCATAATTTATCATCATCAATGAGGCTTATTGACTCAAGAGCAACAGAAGGAAATAATCAAAGGGCAGGGAGAATGAAAAGGCTTCAAGGATGATGTGTTTTCAAGAGAAATGCATTCCTCGAAGGCTCATAAAACAAATTAGCCCCTTGCTTGCTTGTCAATAATTATAGAATAAAGGCCTAAACCTTCTCAAACAAAATAACTGAGGTTAATATCTAAAGTAAAGAATACTCATAAAATGTTAAGAGCTTGGAATGACACCAGAATTAGGAGTGCCCGAGAGCCTTTCTAGACTTTTTGGTAGGAGATGAAACAATGATGTATGCTTTAGCCATGTGACTTTTTGGTAGGAAATGAAACCATGTTGTATGTTTTAGCTCTCTGAAAGGATGACTCTATTCATAATTAATGGGCATAGAATTTTAAAGCTTCTAAAGCTTAAAGAGCAGATAAATTGAGTATTTGTGATTAGAGAAAGAAATAAAATGAATTAGAAAATTAGAAAATTTCATTTCTGAAATTGATAATTTTTGTTTTTATTAGAAAAGTTTTAAATTTAGAAGGAAATGTAAAGATTTAAAATTAGAAATTGATGATGCCATTTTCATTTTTGTTTTTATTTAATCAAATTCTAAATAATAAGTACATAATAATGATTTTTGTATTTATTTATTAGATAAGATTTTGAAAAACTAAGTTTTGAAACCAGATTTAGCTTTAGAGATGAGAAAATGTAGTTTTTTTTCAATTTCCGTTGAACTATGTTTCTATATTGTTATATTTTTAGAGTTATTAGACATTATTAAAGATATATACAATGAAATTTTTTCGAAATTGAAAAAATTATATTAGAATTTTTATCTTATCATATCCAATTAGAATTTGGTAACTATATGGTTTCAACTGCATGGTACGATTGTGGAGTCGCTCTGTCGACGAAGTGAGGTTGTGGAACAGCATAAATATTGCCATGAATCCAAGGACAAGAGATGTACTTTAGTATGATCGAGGCAGCGTGAGTACAAATGAAGGTTGTCGAGATCCACTCATGTTGGCACATCCACATTGTTTGCAGACACCCATGATTATGAAATGGGTAGTTGCTCCACAGGTTCTGTCAGCATTTCCATTCTTTTCTTGACAAATTTTTCTCGCATCGTCACTCGCTTTTGTTTTCTTGTATTCCTCAGATTTCTACAAAATAAGTGAGGAGACTAGTCATGCCTGGCTTCTGCACGTTATAGATTTACCACAATTTTGTGTACTTGTAGGTTGTATGTGATAGAAGATTTATGGCTTGACTTTTATTGCAAAGAACACCACTTAGGTGAACATCATGAACCTACAGACGAGGTGTCAATAAGCTTCCAAAAGAGACAAATCTGATAATGTTGATGACCACCAAATTGAAGTACAACACTAGCAACGATTACATCAATGCATTCATGTTGGCCGGTACAAACTTGAAAGTTTGCTGAGTGATATTGGATTCCCTGGCAATTTGATATTTTTGAATTTAGAAAACCATTTGCTGGATATGCTGCCACCTTCACTAGATGAATTAAAAGCAGGGACTTGCTGTCTTCTGTTGGCTGGTTGTGGGTTAAGTTTGAGGTGTGTAGATTGTTACATTGGCAAGTGCATCCCTCATAACTAGAGTGATATTCAACTAGAATGTACAGGAATATCAAAGGCTAGTTTATCTGTTCTAAGTTTTGGAGGTTTTTATGGCATATTTGCCTAGAATAAGTCACAATTTGTTGAAACAACAAAGATCAAGATTTAACAAAAAAATTTAGCCATCGCGAAAAACTACTAAAGGTGTAATGATTAAACAACACCATATAAGAGGGGTATCATTTGACGAAGGTGTTTTCCCATCTTCAACATTCCCTGTCAAGAAATTAGACCTAGAAATACATGCCTATCAGATGATGCATAAATCAGATGCACGGATTAAGACAAAGCTGATTACCTGTCAAGAAACTAGACCTAGGAGTACATATCTATCAGATGGTGCATAAATCAGATGCACGGATTAAGACAGCTGCTTGTAACTTCCTTAAGAAGCTTGGAAGTTTCATAAAGTGTAGAGGTGGATACAAAGCTTCGAAGTTTCATAAAGTGTTTATTCTTTGAAGATGAGTTTGTTGGTGGAGTTATGGGCATTACATGTGGACTTGATAGGGGTGTAATAAACAAAGCATTGATTGATTGGAGTGGCAAGAAAGTTTGGAAATCGTGGTAAAAGGTGGCCTCCACTCTGGTACAAAGGGAGTAGCGTTGGCATTGTCTCAGCATTTTGGGAAACCATCATTTCAAGTGCAAATCTCTGGCCGAGTCTACTAGTTTTTTACATTTGTTATGTCTGTGGATGTTAACAACGAGCCTCGCATTTTCCTCAAACCCATGTAGCAATGGTTAGTCAGTTATCAGGCTATTACACGATTGCTCTGTTATGAATCGTGCTACTTGTAAAAGTTGATCAGTCACTGTCTGGAAAAAGTCTAAGCTAAACATAAGTGACAAGGAAAAGATGATTGTTGAAGTTGGTTTGGAGCAAATTCAAAGCCACGGTTGAAGCTACCCGCATCCATATGTCAAAAGGGAATGAAGAAGCAGTTTGAAATCTGCGAAGGAGATTTCGCCGTATAGAATTAACATCGAAAAATACCGTGCGGCCAGAGAGAAAGTTTCCGTTTGGAAGATCGTGTAGCTTTGACAAAATAGAGTTATGCTGTTAATTTTCTTACTATTAGCACCTTGAAAGTATGAAATAATTTTCTTTTGTTCGATAATTTAGGTGTGCTTTCCAAATAAGTAGAGAGGGGGAGGCAACGATGATTATCACGAGGCAGTTACAAAAACATTGAAGAGAAAGTAAAGATATTTGAGAACATGGATATAAAGTTGAAACTGGCAAGTTTACAAGATCACTGAAGAATTGAAATTGAGAGTATGGGAATTAATTACGGTCTAAGTCAAGTCAGTTTAGTGAAGAGTCAAGTCATTTTAGTGAGGTGAAGAATTGAAATTGAATTAAGGAATTGGTTAGTGAAGAATTGAAATTGAAATTTAAAGTAAGGAATTGGTTAGTGAAGAATTGAAATTGAGAGTAAGGAATTAATTATTGTCCAAATCAAGTCAGTTTAGTGAAGAGCCAAGTCAGGTTTATTCTCTTCAGAAGTATTTTCTGGATGTATCTGGTATTATGGGGTTTTTCTCGCTGTTTTAAATAACAGTTTGAGAATGCATTGATGATCATGTACTGTCATATATTTTTACTAATATATACAGCGTTTTTTTCCTTCTGAAAAAAAAGGTTTAGTGAAGAGTCAAATCAGGTTAGTGAAGTGAATAATTGAAATTGAAAGTAAGGAATTGGTTAGTGAAGAATTGAAATTGAAAGTAAGGAATTGGTTAGTGAAGAATTGAAATTGAAATTGAAAGTAAGGAATTGGTTAGTGAGGAATTGAAATTGAAAGTAGGGAATTAATCATTGTCCAAGAATTGAGGTTGAAAGTAAGGAATTGGTTAGTGAAGAATTGAAATTGAAAGTAGGGAATTAATTACTGTCCAAGAATTGAGGTTGAAAGTAAGGAATTGGTTAGTGAAGAATTAAAATTGAAAGTAAGGAATTGTTAAGTGAAGAATTGAAATTGAAAGCAAGGAATTGGTTAGTGAAGAATTGAAATTGAAATTAAGGAATTGGTTAGTGAAGAATTGAAATTGAAAGTAAAGAATTGAAATTGAAAGTAAGGAATTGGTTAGTGAAGAATTGAAATTGAAAGTAAAGAATTGAAATTGAAAGTAAGGAAATGGTTAGTGAAGAATTGAAATTGAAAATAAGAATTGAAATTGAAATTAAGGAATTGGTTAATGAAGAATTGAAATTGAAAGTAAGGAATTAATCATTGTCCAAGAATTGAAATTGAAAGTAAGGAATTGATTAGTGAAGAATTGAAATTGAAAGTGAGGAATTGATTAGTGAAGAACTGAAATTGAAAGTAAGGAATTAATTACTATCTAAGAATTGAAATTGAAAGTAAGGAAATGTTTAGTGAAAAATTAAAATTGAAAGTAAGGAATCAATCACTGTCCAATTCAAGTTAATTGTAATGGGGTTAGTCCAAGACATGTTAGTGAAGAATTGAAATTCAAGTTAATTGTAATGGGGTTAGTCCAAGACAGGTTAGTGAAGAATTGAAACTGAAATTTAGGTTAGTGAAGAATTGAAATTGAAAGTAAGGTAGTCAGGTTAGTGAAGAATTGAAATTGAACAATTGAAATTCAAGTTAATTGTAATGGGGTTAGTCCAAGACAAGTTAGTGGAGAATTGAAATTGAAATCTAGGTTAGTGAGGAATTGAAATTGAAAGTAAGGTAGTCAAGTTAGTGAAGAATTGAAATTGAAAGTAATGAATTAATTACTGTCCAAGTCAAGTCAATTGTAATGGGGTTAGTCCAACACAAGTTAATTGTACCATCAAATCAAGTGTAATAATTGAGTTGTAATGGGTTCAATAATTGAGTTTTAATGGGGTTATTCTAAGACAAGATAATTGTACCATCAAATCAATTACTAATTGAGTTGTAATGGGGTTAGTCTAAGACAAGTTAATTGTACCATCAAATCAATTGAGTTGTAAATGGGTTATTCTAAGACAGTTTAATTTTACCATCAAATCAAGTCAAGTTGATTGTAATGGGGTTAGTCTAAGACAAGTTAATTGTTAGATTTGTAATGGGGTTAGTCTAAGACAAGTTAATTGTACCATCAAGCCAAGTCAATTGTAATGGGGTTAATCGAAGACAAGATAATTGTACCATCAAATCAAGTAATGTCAATTGTAATGGGGTTAGTCCAAGACAAGTTAACTGTACCATCAAATCAAGTTCCAATAATTGAGTTGTATTGGGGTTAGTCCAAGACAAGTTAATTGTGCCATCAAATCAAGTTCCAATAATTGAGTTGTAATGGGGTTAGTCCAAGAAATGTTAATTGTACCATCAAATCAAGTTTGTAATTGAGTTATAAATGGTAATAAAGTAATGAAATGAATTGAGCTAAAAGTTTAGGTAACAAAGTCAAAGGTGTCAAACCAGTTTAAATTTCCAAAGGTGTCAAATCAGTCTAAATTTCCAAGTATATAAGTAAGTCATGATGTAAAGAGTCAAGTTGAAATGGGGAGTAAACATGGACATAGAGAACCAAAAGTAAAGCACATTTGAGAGTCTTTAATTAAAGTTACAATGCCATTTTGGTAAAGATTTATGTGAATGATGAAGTCAAGAGACATGTTTGTTGTGAGGAATCAAAGCTGAAATTATTTTTGATGCAATAAAATCATTAGAGATTTTCAAAGTCAGAAGTAAATTCAGGTCTACAAAATTTTAGTCAAAGTCTTGCTTGTAGAAAAGTATAGTAGAGAGGAAGTTGAGAGTGCATTGAAGTAAAAAAGAACTTAGATTCATAATATTTTGATTCAAAATGTCATAAGCTTGAGTCTATGTTGGAACTAGTCATCATAATATTAGAAATTATTTGCAACTCACACATTATAAAGAGAAGAATGTCATAATGAAGAAGGGCACATGATCAGTGGTACCCAACCCAAATTCAAATTTATAGTTAAGCCATGTCTGTGGTGCATCAATTAAGTTTTCCAAACCAAGGTCATAGGTTTTCTTGTTGGATATTGTAAAAGCGAACATGAATCATATGTCATAAGCACATAATTTCAGGTGAATGAAGAAAATTGTAGCTTTGATAAAGGTGATGTCATGTGTACGTATTATGAAAAAGATGAAGGAAATAGATGAAGATGTTAACTCTTTGACAACGTAGATGACAAAGAAAAGTGCAAGCAGGAACAAGACTAGAAGAAAAATTAGTAGCAAGAAGAACCTCTCAAGCTATGGAAGACGAACTGTGAAGAGTGAGGAGTAAGCAGAGGCTTAGATAAAAATTACAATGGCAATAAAGACCAAAGATATCAATAAACCAGGTTCATAGGAAAAGAAAACCTAGGCCAGGTATCTAGCAAGGTGAAAAACACTTACTCAGAATGAAGAGGCACATTAAAGTCAAAAGAAAGAGGAAAAGTTGAGCACATTGAAGCTCACGGGAATAATAGTGAAATGAAAGGATTAGGAGAATGGAAATTCCACATAAAGGTAAAATAAGAAGCATAATGTGACATAGATGATGTAAGAAAATCAAGATGAAAACGAAATAGAATGTAGTCTCCTAGACCTAAACAAATGAAGTAGAGGTAAGAAAACTAAATGACAGAGGTAGAAAAGAAAAAAAAAGCATGAAAAAGTGGATTTAAAGTAGGAAGAGAGTAGGATAGAAGAAGAGACAAGGAAAGAGAAGATTATACATCAAAGAGAGGACAAGTTTGATGCAACACATAAAAGAAAAACCAACCAATTCAAGGTAAAAATAATGTCGAGTGTGCAAATATAATAAATCCTTGAAATTAACATCCCTAAGGAATGGTCCTTCAATATTGTTCTAATGATTTAAAGAAGAATAGTTTTTGTTCATATGTATGTGTAAAAGATAAGATTAGGCTAAAATGAAAGTTCAAATCATATGTACCTAATTCAATGATGATGTAAGTCTAATGAGGATAAGATTACTGTTTTTTTTTGCATATTTTTGACACTTGAAATTTTCTTATGATTTTTTTTTTAAATGTCATGATTTTCATGTCGATTTTGAAAAGTAGTCATCCTGAATTACCTATTTTTTGTTTAGAGTGGTGATTTTCATGTTGGTAATAAACATAAAATTTAAATTTAAAAACATGACAAAAAATTTGAATATGCAAAAATAAATAAATAAAACCAATAAAAATGTAAAAATAAAAAAAATTAACTTCTAAAAATAAAAAAAAATATAAACAAAAATTAAAAATAAAAAACAAAAAAAGAAGTTTGTGATGGACAAGGAACACATGGACAGGAGTACATGAAGTTTTGTTCCTTAGGAATCTAATGCAAGAGCATTGATAACATGGTTATGGTTAATCCAATAAATAAGAATGAAGATTATGATTAACGATGAGACATGGGGAATAATAGCTATGTGCATGCAAACATGTTGATGAACCATGTACAGGAAAAGGTTTCCTTGACAATTAGAAGATACAATTGTTGGAAACCCATGTACTTGAGTGGATGGTAATATTTTTATATGGACTTCAACAATATTTGTGTTTTACAAGTACAAGTAAATTAGTGTGAGAATAAACAATCAAGAAGACCAAATACCATAGATGAAGACTAAGAAAAAAAGGAAAAGATGGAGAAGGGACTAGTTTAATAAGAATGCTCATTAAGGAGAGGACATTAAAGAATAATTCCCACCTTTTTCCTAGGGATGAACCACATTAATTGGTTCGAAACATTGACCAAATCCTAATGATTTGATTAATCTGAAAGACATTATTATTTCCTACTTGTAATGTTTAATGAGTAATATGATGAAAATTGTAAAAATGTATACTAATTCTAGAAGTCTACATAGGAATGAGAGATGGAGAGAAATGGGAGAAGTTAGGAATGAAGATTAATGGAAATATTTTAGGAGATGTCATGGAAAGATCATGGGAGATAGTTACAAAAATGTTGTGGAGATAGTTATGGAATTAGTTTAAACTCAATATCCAAATATGATATGATTTTTATGGTCATCTATAATTGTATAAGGGACCAGTACAATAGTTGTAACACTCATCATTGATTTTTAATAAAATTTCCTAATTGCGATATTAGGTAAAATGGTTTTGGTGTCACATACTTTTCTTGATTTTTATTAGTGCATTTATTTTTGGTTTAGAAGTTAGTGGCAACATCAATATCCATTAGAGGCTATTGGGAATGACCATGTCTCAAAACAGGAAGGTTGAGAATGAAGGAAGGATAGTACTAGATGCCAAGCATAGAGGAAAACCATTGGGGAGGCTTAGGTACACCCACCTAGTCCAACTCTAGAATTGAAACGTCTCCATAATAAGGGGCCACCGAAGAAATATCAACCAACCTATGAAGGAATGATTGGGAACCATGATCCTTTGATCATCCTTAGGTCAACAATCCACTTCCATGATATCTTTTGAGGAACCTATACTCAAAGATGAGAGATGTAAGAGAAAAGGAAAAAAAAAATAATGCATGAGGGTGGGATACCTATAGCCTAATAGACATTGATTAGGAGACTAGGGTGCAAGTCACCATATCATTAAAAACCTAACAAATATTGATTGATCCAAACAAGGATCAGCTAAAAGACTCATTGTCTCTAAGCTATAGAGAATTCATTCCATATGTCCCTAAAATTTTCATCCACCTGTGTCATGCAAAATCAAGGTATCAAATTCATAACTGCAATGCTATATTCCTACAAGGGAGAAGTCGTGAGGGAGTCACATCACTCCAAGGATTTCATTCATGACTTTGCATGGGAGGCAAGTGTTTTTAAATTTTGATGTGACATTATTTGAAAAATGATTCGTACCTATGGAATTCGCTAATAATAGATTCTTCCATTGAGATTGATAAAATTTTAATTTTCCATAATGGCTAGATTGTCCTAACAATCTAAATTTTTATCTTTTTATTATGAAGTGTGCTAAAAAATGTCCTTATGGTGCTCTGCAACATTTGTTTAGACTATTGAGTATTAATTTTTCCTCGTAGTCAACCAAATTAGTGTCGAGACTTGTATGTTGAATTGCAATTGGTGATTCTCCCATTATGATAATTTGGTGGTTTGGAAAAAGGTTGCCATTCGAACTCCCTAAAGTAGATTGTAGGCCTCTACTAGGTTGTCAAAGAGAGTTCCTATACTCAAGCATAGGTGCACTTAATATTTCCTCTTGGGTATAAGAGAACCCATTCAGAGTTGTTTCCATAATTCTTTTTATTTTTTTATCAATGTTTGTTGTTTTGAGAGGGTAAAAATTTGTTTTTAAATGTATGTTTTTTTTTTTTTTTTTTTTTCTATTTTTTAATATTTTATTTTATTTTAAAAAGGGTATATTAAACTTTTTTAATTGTTTTTAGTGTTAAAAAAGGATATTTTTCCATATTTTTGAGAAAATTTAATTCATAACTTTATGTTTAAAAAAGATAATGTTTTTTTCCCCTTAATATAGTTTTTAAAAGTAAATTTTTTCTAATTTTTATTTAAAAATTAAATTATATTTTTAAAATTTTGTTTCAATTTTTCCATTCCATTTTTTTAATTATTTTAGTATAACATTAGGTTTTTGGGTCATGATTTCTAAAATGCTACAATTTTAATATTGGAAAAAAAGTGTTATTGTTAATGTCTCTTTTATATTCAAAGTTTGACCTTAAAAGTTCAATTGCAAGGATATTAGTTATGAAGGTCATGATTTCAAAAGTCTTGTAATTTTATCCTTAGAAAAAACCATATGTTATTAGGAGCACCAATTTTCAATTTGGAGGTAAACTTTAAGGTTTTGGTTACAATATTATCAATTATAGTCAGGTATGAATATTTCAAAATAGTTATCGTTTTGACCTCAAAAATTAAAAAAATGTACAAATTTTCAATTCAAGGATCAATTTCAAGTTTATTTCGACAACATTACAACATTGTTAATGACATGGTTGCAAAAGGTGGTAATTTGAACACCCCAAAAAGAGTGTTATTGATAGCGATTTTTTTTTGAAATGGGAGTTTATTTTGATGCGTTTATCCAAATATATGGGTTTTCAAGACTAGAATTCTTATTTTAAGGTCATATTTCTCATTAAGTTAGTAACAATAGTAACTTTTCAAAGTCTCCTAAAACTAAATCCAACCATATTTGTATCGTAACCAACCTTATTTCTCAAATTTCCTTAATCTCTTCATATTTGAAGAAGTATTCTTCCTAATCACATGCTTAGAATTATTCAAATGTTATTAAAAACTTCCAATTATGGACATACAATCTTCCAAACTAGTCCTTAACCTATATGCAATTTATATCATCATCGTGGAAAAAATAGTGTAAGGTAATAAAATATGTGTATGTATATGTGTATGTATGTGTAAGAATATATATGTGTGTGTGTGTGTGTGTGTGGTAGAGATGATAAAAAAATATGTATATGTATAAGTAAGAAAACCCAAATAGTATTTCATATAGAGAAAAAGATATACTTGAAAATTTGTGTCCAAAATTGTATGAAGATAAAATAATATTTGGGAAGACACTCCAAAGAAAATAAAGAAACTGAGGGAGGAAGTTTTAGGTAATCAAAGGTTAATTGATTTTTCATTTCTCATGTATGCAGTTAAAAACAAATCTTTGAAGAAAGTAATTAATGAAATATTTTTTAAATTTCAACAAATAAATAATATTACCAGAACCAACCAAAAAGGAGCACCCAAAAGACCACAAAAATGCTAATAAAAGATAAATCGTGAAATGAAACAAAAGTCCCTCCGCCAAAGTTGGTAGTTGATCGTATGATTTTAGAAGCTACCCATGTTGTAGCACAACCTTCAAATATACTTCATTTAGTTGTTTGACAACGATAAATGTTGAGATTGTAATGAAAGGGGAACCTCTCCACTATGGTTATAAATGTGAGTAGGAAAGGTCTTATCAAATCATATTGATTGTTAAGAGAAGACTTCGAAAAAATTGACTTCACTATTAGCAATATAAATGTTTCTTTCAAAAATATGTTAAGGGAAGTAGTTTAATGTTGTACCATGGATCAATTAATGAATTAATGAATAAACTAGATTGAGATTGTGAGATCACTCTCCTTTTCAGTTATGTCATTTTATTCTCTATTGTTTTTTTTTTTTTTTCTCCTCCCTTACTAATCCATGTCTTACATTCATGTCAATGGATAAAGGAGGTCTAAATAAGGAGGAAAGGTGGCCTTATTTGTTTAACAATCAATATTTTATTTCCACTTTGCATAGTTATACCTTAGTTTAGCTTTGTTACGGATAACAAATATGGAATTATATAAAGGAACATAAATTTTTCGTTAATGGTAGGATAATAAATTGTTTATTTCACCAACATGGATTCCCTATAAATTCTTTCAAAGAGATACATGTAAAATATGTTGTAAATTTTTATTGATGGTATATGCTTAAGGTTCTCTTCTATGCAATGTTTAGATACAAAAAAACTTAGCACAATTAAAATTACATTTGTTTTATTTTTTTACGTCCAAAATTGAAAATAGTATTTATATAAAAAGTTTTAGTTAATGTTACAAATTATACATGGGGTTTTTTTTTAAGAAGTTTAGAGATAGAAATAAAATGGCTCTATAACTACATAATAATCAGTACTACAAGCTAAAAATAAAAATAAAAAATCATTCCAAAATTACTTGATAAAGCATGATTCACAACATTTATACCTAACGATAACAGGGAGACTTTAATTTAATGAGAACATGTAGGTTGTTCACCTCATTCTAACTAATATATAAGAGATAGGAGTGTTTCTTATTAATATGATTCCATTGGTTCCTTGAGTTGGTGCGCTATTTCTTCTTCTTCAACTTTAACATGAGTGGAATTTTCAAGTGTTTTGTTGTTTCAGGTTATAGAGAGGAGGTATTTGCATAGATTGAACATAATATTACTTGTGATATTTCACTCTACCTAAACCATATCCATCCTCTATCTCTTGTCAATCAACAATTTCATTAATGAAGCATATTTAGTGACATAGAGGTGTTTCTTTTCATGTAATTTTGTCATAATAAAAAATAGAGAGGTCCTATTGTAGTGGATAAATGTTTTGTGCCTACTCAAAACTTTTTTATTTCCATTATTTCCCTATGATACATAATTGCACCCTTAGTACTGGACCAAAATTCCAAAAAAATGAAAGTAGAAATTATAATAAAGAAATGGGGAATGATAACTTACACCAATTTGATATTACCAAAAATGGGGTGAAGTAAAGTATTCATCCCATGGCTTCTAGAAATTACCAAAATAAGAAAGGACCTAAACCAAATTTTCTCATGGACTAGCTCATAATTCCATTATATAAGTGATCTTAAAGGAGCGATGAAAAAAAGCTCTCTAACTTCCTCTAAGAGGAATTCCAAGTATTAAACAACACCAATTTCTTGATAAAAGGCTAAACTGAAAAAGAGGGTTTGCTTAGGAAAATAATCCAAAGTAGGACAAAATTACCTAGAGAACCCCAATAACCATGAAATTAATACCAAAACCAAAATATATATATATATATATCGCCCTTCTCCTGAACAGATTCAATAGCCAAATTCAAAAAACACATTAAAATCATAGTGTAAAATTCACGAATAAAACATACTCTGAGGGATGGTAAAATTTAAAAGGATGTGTAGAAATGATCACCACATTGTATTGCATATTATCTTTCATTAAGCTATAGGTTATTTAATTATTTCATTGGGAAGGCATATACATGGTGAGGAAAGTTCTATCACGGTCCCTAGTGAACCACTTGCCTTGGTGAAGGAGTTGTTCTGCTTTGATAACTCGATATAGTTTGATCCTCTATCGATGGGTGTTCTTGATCTTTATATCCATGGTTTGGTCAGTTATGGCCTATTCCATGAATTCTAGGTTTAACTCTATTAGTTTGAGTTGTTCTGCAATGTAAGATGTGTCCATTAATGGTGGAAAGTATGAGTGAAGGCAGTCCACATTGAACACTGGGTGCAAACAAAGGAATGATGGAATGTTAGCTTGAATTAATTTTCCCCTATAGCCTTGGTGATCGTGTAGGGCCCATATCGAGCCAAGCGAAGCTTGCAATGGGAACCAACAAGGTGCTCCTTCTATAAATGTAACCAATATTTTTTGCCCACCTATAACTTCTGTGGCACCCGATGTTGATCATTTCGCTACTTGTACTTGGCATTAGCTTTGTCCAATATTTCATGATCCTGTTGGATGATGTGCTGAATGTGCTCAATGAATTTTTTCACCCTATCAACTTCGGAATTTTCATGTGCCGAATATTCTTGAGTAGCTACAAATTGTATGGCCACATCAATGGAACATAGTGGATGGAATCCTAACCCATCCTAAAAGTGGTTGTGGCCAATTGTGCTATGGAGAGATCTATTATAGTTGTGCTAGACATAGGGGAGGCTTTCATCCCATGTGCTGGATGCTTTTAGTTATACATGTGCAAGATTTGTATGATCATCCTATTGACAACCTATTTTTGGGCATCAGTTTGGCCATCAATTTGGGGGGTGGAAAATCATGGATAGTAGCTTGGTATCCAACATCGACCAGAGACTTGACCAAAATTTACTTAAGAACATGTTATCCCGATCTAAGATAATGGATTTTGGGATCCCAAAGTGCACCCACACTCGTTCAAAGAAGATCTTAACAGTGGATTTTGTTATGATACTATTCGTGAAAGCCACCAAAATGTCCATCTTGGATAACCTGTCGATGACCACAAAATGCAGTTGTTGCCATGCTTGGTAGAACGAAAGCCTGACATGTAATCCATGGAGATGGATTTCAAAGATTTAACAAGAGTAGGTAGTGGAGTATATAGGACTTTCTTCTTGATGGTCGGTTTGTCTATGGCATAGGTAGTGCATAATATGATTTACTTCCCAACATCATGTCAATGGTTCAGCCAATAGGAATACTTTTGTAGCACTGCCACTATTTTCACTATTTTCACTATTTGAATTTCCTTCCAAGCGCATCTGGTCACTACCATGATAGGCGTTCGGTTGAGGCATTCAAATGTTCAAATGGAATTGTTGTAGGTATGTGGACCATTTCTAATGGCGATCATTCTTCAACTTCCTTTTTGTCTGTATGAACTGTAGGGGTTAGTGGTCTATGTGGATGACTGTGTCCTTCCCCATAATGTAATGCTTCCATTGTCAGAAAACTTGCACAATGGAATACATATCTTTGTCATAGATTGGACACTTTTATACTGTGTCTGAAACTGTCTCACTGTGATATGCCATTGGATTACCCTCCTGAGTAAGAAATATACCAATAGCATAGTCGAAGTCATTTGTCTCAATCTAAAATGGTTGTTTCATGTATGGTAATGTGAGGACTAGTGCAGATCAAAGGAAATGCTTCAACTTGGTGAACATATTTTGTTGGGATTCAAACCAAAATAAATTTTCTTTCGCTCCTCGCTTGCTGACTTGACTTAAATTCCAAGTGATATGAGAGAACCCCAACATTAACCCACGGTAGAAGTTGAAAGGCCAAAACATTTGTGGACCTTTGTTAGAGTGATAGGGGATGAACAAACTCGAATAACTTGTATCTTGGATGGGTCCACATGCACACACCCCTCATCAATGATGTACCCAGATATTGAACCTGGGTCATATGAAAAATTAATTTTTCCAAATTGGCACGCATCCTGTGTTGCCGCAGCGTTTGGAGGACCTATCGAATATGGTGGAGGTACTCTTCCCAACTCTAGCAGAATATCAGAATGTGATCGAGATATACCACCACAAATGAGTTGGTGAAGTGTCGTAAGATGTCTTCCATCAACATCATGAAGGTTGTGAGGGAATTCGTCAACCCTAAAGGCATGACCATCCATCTGAAAAGGCCCTCCTTAGATTTGAAGGTAGTATTCCGCACATCATAGGGTTCAATTGGTACCTAGTGATAACCAAAATTCAAGTCAATATTGTTGAAATATTTGGCCCCCTTGAGTTGTTCCAAAAGGTCATCAATCAGTGAGATTGGATACCTATTCCAGACAGTGATATTGTTATGTGCTCGATAGTCAATATAAACTCTCCCGGTCCCATCCTTCTTTGATACCAACCTAATCGGGCTCCCACATGGTTATGAACTTTTCCCTATATGCCCTTTATGCAGTAGCTCCTAAATCTTCCTATTGATTTCATTATTCTCTACAAAAGAGTGTCGATAAATTGGTCCATTGAGTAGAAGCATGCATCAGATAGATGGAGTTCTTGACTTGACAATGTAGAGGTACCCCTACAAGTGAGGTGAATATTTCCTTATACATCTCCATGAACTTTTCCATCGTTTGTTCCATCTTCTATGATATCCAGAGCTGCAATCCTCGTTTTATCACCAGAATTTGATCCCAAGTCAATTGGTCTACCTCATGCAACTCCCACAACCGTGACCTTCTCGTCTTCCTCTAATTCAGAATTTTTATCTTGTTGCATGATGGAAACTCTCTTCTGCCTCTCCTTTCTATCATCCCTCTTAGGTCTCATCTTAGGGTGCAATTTCCAGAAACTCTCTTCATTGTGTCCCTCTCTCTCACAATGTGTACAAGAGGGCTTTTCTCCTTTTATTTTGGTTGTTGTAGCTCTCTTTGGGTGGTCATTTTGTTCATTTTCCCCCCTTATTTCAAGATCCATGGCCTTCACACTAGCCTCATCAATGGTAGCAGACTTAAACAATGATAATTAATTCCTTATGTAACTATGCAAAGAACCGATAAACTTAGTTACAATCTCTAGTGAATCTAATGAAATGTCTAAGTTTAATTCTTGTTTTCTAAATTCTTGATTGAATTTTTTCACATTTTAACCTTTGCCTTGATTTAGGCATTTAAATTCCATTAATGCCTTTTTCTTATATCAAAATGGGTAAAACTGGTTATTCAATGCAGAAATAAAATTTGACCATGAGGAGAGAAGGTTACCCATATTTTTTCTACCTTGTAGTTTTCTCTCCCACCAAACGAGAGCGGTGCCACACAGTCGAAGGGATGCCAACTTGATATTTGCCTCGTCTTTCTTGAACTGTTGAATTTGGTAGTAGACCTCAATCTGTCTAATCCAATTGTTGAGCGTTTATGTGTTGCATTTTCCAATATACATAGGCAAATGAAACTTTACATCCATTTTAAGGAAATGTTTCTTAGATGTACATCTATGAAGTCTATGAGAATGATGAGAATAAGAAGAGGAACTATCACAAGAAGATGGAGATGGAGGGGGATCTTCTCCACCATCTCCATGATTTACTGATCTGTGATCATTTGCATCTTTCTTCTAGGGCTTCACGGTCTTCTCATACTCTACAAACAGTTTGTCTAATTTCTCTTCCATGTTGTATAATTCCTTGTGGTAATTCCCCTCTTCTTCTCAACGAGCTTCCTTGTCTGCCATATTTCTTCTTCGTGGTGCACATTCTGCTTTGGGATCAAAATACTTAAGCTTTCCTTCGCCTCTTTGCAGCTTGTTTCTAGTTTGCATATACTCATGTAATTTGCATTGATAAAGACATGCTCTAATACCACTTGATCCATGATATCTTGCTTATAGATGCATTAAATAATTACATATAACATAACATTTAAAACCATGGAAAATAAGCACATAAAACAAAGAGAAAAGAGAACATAACATGCATGAGATCAAGACACGAAAGATTTGATTATAGAGTTCGTCCAATTTGAACTACATCTCTGAGCCTTGCTCAACAGTGGGGAGGCCTTCATTCATTAAGTGGCAAGAAGGATAATAGGTAAAAGTAAAATTACATAAAGCACCCTTTTACCTCCAATCTAGAAAATGGCCGAAAATGGAGAGCTCTAATGTAGAAACAGACATCACCATTGAGTTATTGTCATTGAGAGCTCTACAATCCACATAAAATTTTTCCAAAACTGACATTGGAAAGTTTTGCACCCTAAGGAATATTTTTGATGCCCCTCAATATTACATGGGCATGGTTCCACCTGTCTTTCCCTCTCATGATTCCGCTGCTCTGCCTCCTTCGCTCTGCGGAATCAAGGTTCAAATATATGTGGATGGGTGGAGTTATCAAAGCTCCGTCGGTGGTCTGTTGGTGTCATTGGCAGATAACGTGGAGGCGGGCTGGGTTAAATCTCGCCCACTCCAAAATGGTTATGTATTTTGACATTATTTTTTGTGTCACCCACTCAGGGGTCGACCACGTGCATCAGGCGGGTTGGACCCACACCAACATCGTTACCTTTGTGTTTCGTTGAATGTATCATCGTCTATACATATGGGTGGGGGTGTGGGCCTGGTCCATCAGATGTGGCCTATCCATTTCCCATTTATGGTGAATAGTTGTGAGGGTTTGGCGGGGTCATGACTACCTCACCATACATTAATACCTTTTTTTTATATAGTATTTGGGTGGCAGGATTGGTGGTCTCGCCATATTTTATATTATTTATTTTTTGTTGTATTTATCCATAGACCCATTGGGAAAATTCTCAAAATTTGGAGGTTACTGGACATTTTAACCATGCTACAAATTTTTTCACTCTCGGGAGCTAAATTTCCATGCCCCGGTGTCGGTCAAATTTTAGAACACTTAAACCTAGCCCATTGCCAACTTTGACTTTCTCTAACTTCTTCATTTGACCTCAGATTGGAGCATTGTCCGCACAGTTGGATTTAGGATGATGAACACTTCGATCTAGTCTTTCTCTTGCTATCATCTGACCACTTTGATTTTTGAGCCCTTTCCAATACCACTTGTACTTTGAGACCCACTTGTACTTGTGAGATCCACCTGGATCAGTACGATACCTCGTTGGAAATATCTCTCTGAGTAATACAAGATTTTCCATAGGACCCCACCAATGGCTATGGGCCTATTGCTAACCTCAAAAAAACACCATTTAGGGGGTCAAAACTGCTCCAGAAGTTCAACCTGAAAATCTGCTAAAAATAGTAAATGATGCTATAAAAAAGGAAACTGATGAAACCAACTAGATTTCTAAGTGAAATAGGCGGGTGACCACCAATATCCACCTAGATCAACTTTATAAGCACCAACCTATAGTAGACGTCATTCCCCTTTACTGCTTCATAACCACCAACATACAAAACACACCAATCCCATATAATACTTTGTAGGCACTAACCTTTAGGAGGCTCCAATATCCTCTACAACTTCGTAGGAACCAACCTACAGGAGACATTAATCCCCTCTATTACTTTGTCGGCAACAATTTACATAAGACAATAATATTGTATGATATTTGACATTCAAACCATACTTTTCTTGCCTCCTTTTTTCTTCAGTGGTTCATTGTAGCAATCAACATCATATTTAATCCAAACACTTTACTCACTTCCCAGTGCAGATTCCTCTCTATTTCTCACCACTCTTGCACTGCATTACATACCATTTAATTATTTCATTTCAATGTGGACCATACTCACTCTATTCAAAACTTTCATACTTTACTACAGACCATTTTCACTCATCCTACTATTTGAAAAAAAAAATCTGATTGTTGTAGTGCACCTCTCCACACTTGCTTTCTTCAACAATTTTAGTCATTTCCATATTAGCTATTTAAATTTGTAGATGCATCCTTTTTCTTGAGCTTATTACTCTTGCTAAAGGATCTTGGTACTATGCTTATGAAGAGATATTAATTTTTTTTATGCTTCATATTGGAACCTTGGTACACCACTTTGCAGAAGTTATCTAACCATCAAGTTTTAACTTTACCAAAAATTTGGGAATTACACGGGAATTCAGGGAATACCTGAAAAACATTTACACTAAGCAATCTAAAAAAAATATTTTCTTTGGGTATTTTATAGGAACCAAACTATGTTAAGTTTAATCCATGTTTTTTTCCCTTGATATCATTAGTTTATGGATATTGGTTTATTATACATCGTGATCAATGCCTTGAAAATATGATACTTAGAACCTAGGCTCCAAGTCCTCAAGTACCTAGAACTACATATTATCACATGAGGGATTGTCCATATCAAGTTATTAGTGTACTATTATCACTCATATAAGATTT
The DNA here is from genome assembly GCA_034641835.2 of Pinus albicaulis. NCBI lineage: Eukaryota > Viridiplantae > Streptophyta > Pinopsida > Pinales > Pinaceae > Pinus > Pinus albicaulis. The sequence goes on from CM076574.1 coordinate 1,129,105,419, forward strand.
CATAAACATTACTTTAGGATTCCAGGGGCCCTAGAGTGTTCATACCTCATGTGCTATACTTAATCTCCATGTAAGCATACCTTGTGGTTATGGGCCAAACCTTATTGGGAAATTGGGCATTGGGAGAGATTTTGCAAAACACAAACAAAATATTTTGAGGCTCTGGGGTCCTGATAAAATCAAATTTATGTCCTATTATTTATTATTCATTATATATATTGGGATTTCCAATTGAAGGATCTTAGGATATTAGGTGATCTAATAGAAAACACCACTTTGGGATTCTATGGCTTCTTGATCCACTAATACTACCAGATATTTTTTCTAAAACCATTCATACACTTACACATGGTTATTATGATGTGTCCTCTACTCACTACTAACACTTGCCCCATATCACTCACCTTTGCATTTACTACAATCCAAAAATGAAAAATAAAGGTGACACATGTCCACTTCCACATCATTGTTTTATCACCTACCATGTTACTACTCTATCACCTATCCAGTTAACATATCTTGAGTTATCAAGTATCATGGAAATTTTAGAAATTTGTCTTGAAGGATTTTCTTATTCACATGATAGTATGAGGTCCCAATGGGACCTTAGCCCTTAGGCATTAAAACTCACTATTTTTCAAACTATGGCTTGACCAAGAACCAACCATCTCAACTATTGAAAAAATATATTAACTCTTTACATTTACACATTCATTTTTATATGGGATTGATGGTATTTTGGTCTTTGAGTACTAAAAATCAATGCTCTGTGACCTACAACTTGACTAGGAGACAACCATATTGGGTATTGGGAATATTTGTTGACTCTTTTCATTTGCACATACATTATTATAGGGGATTGATAGGATTTTGGCCCTTAAGTGCTAATGCTTTATCCTTGTGTAGATATGGGATTTACCAAGAGCTAATCCTACCAATTCTTGGTTAAATATATTGATAATTTCAAATACAACATTCTAGGTATTGAGGATTACTAAGCACCACATCTTATCACTTCGTGATCAAGGGCATGATAGGAGACCAAATCATATCAAATATTGGGAATTCTATTAAATTATATTTTAAAAAACATCTGATACACATGATGGTCCTAAGGCACTTAGTAGTTGGGCACCAATCCTTAAACACCTCCTAAATAAGAGATTGACCAAGGGCCTAACATATCAAATATTGGAGAAAATGATTATAAATTCACATTGAAAAACATCCAGTGCTCCAAGAATTTGACTAATAGGCCAACACGTGATGTCAATATTTTTATTCACCAACTAAGGATAAACCAACATCACCCTCGTTTGGCTTCATATTTCTTGAAGTTAATTTTAGAGGGGGTTGATGGTGTTTTTTATAATAATAATAGGGGAATCTCATATCTACTCATCAAATTCCACGTTCTATAAGTTGTTTTAATTTCCTGATGTCATTTCGAACCACCATGCAAGTAAGCATCGAGCAGGTCGTGATCCCTCAAAATGAATAAATGTCATTGATCTTATCTGCATTGATCTACATGAATTTGTATTTCACACGATATCCATTCAAATGCACTATGATTTCTCACCTTTGACCTTGCTCCTCCACTACATGACCTTCTGCTTCTACTCTTCTCCTATGACATCAATGACAACAATTTGGTGCTTTTACTTTCCATTGGCAATGACTAATCCAAGTTTCTTTGCTAATCCATATACATTTCCCTAAGCATGTTTATATCAATAATAACATATTATACAAGCTCTTGCTGATTCAATTGAGTGCCCCTTAACATGTTGACATCAAGGAAAATTTTCTAATAATATCTCCCTTTGTCATTAATCAAAAGCCTTAATATTCATTGATGGAAACCTTTCACATTTGATATTTTTTGTTGAAATATAAATGGCTCACCTAAAGTCCATTATATGTAACTTCTCCCCCTTTGATATTAGTGGAAAAGTTTTATACCTTATCAAAATCAAGCTCCCCCTAGTTATCCATGGTCAAAGCTTTACTTGTATATCTACAATTCTTTCTGAAATTGTTTTTGAACTCCTCATGACTTTGTAAAATCAATTATTATACAATCAATACCAATTCTTTGTTTTTTCTACAATTCTTCACTCAATGGACCCCCTACCTACTATATATCAATGTTTTCTTTATTGTTTTTACTTTTGGTAGTACTTCTTCTTCTAATATGTCAATAAAAATATAATATCTTCCACTGATTACTTACTTCTTGTTTTATGTATCTACGCTCCCCCTCTCAAGTGTATGTTTTGCTATCTATGAAAAAAGTATTCTTCTGATTCTGAGACTACTTCATATGTACTTGAGCTCTCATTTACTTTTTTTCGGGCTGCTCCCCCTGGGCTTATGATTCATTTTGTTTATAATTTAACTTCTTTGACTACAAATTTCTTTTTTTTGAGAAATAAAGGGCACAGAGATTAAAATATTTCTCTTCTATTAGCAATTTCTTGTGAGTGATTTTTTGACTTCTTTAGATTAGGATCTTCTTTTATATTAGGTTATTAGTGTTATTCTTCATCAAATAGACACCAATTCATAAAACCATAAAGAGACAAGGGACATAAAATATAAGCCATCATCCAAGGCCAAAACCTCTCACTCCTTGAGAGGAAAACCTGAAAAAATCTTCTTCTTATATAGATTCAAATTGATGAATACCAACACCAATACCCTTGACCTAGTTTCCACTCCAAGACCAAGACACAAGTTCTCTTGATGAGATCCTTTGACAATGACAGTCAACCATCTGCTCTTTTTCCTTTTCTTAGCTCCTCTTCTTCTTCGACCTTCTTCAACTTTAAACATTTTTCCTTCCTTCTAGACTTGAACTTATTCTTATCTCAACCTACCTTATAGACTGTACCTTCTTGTTTCAACCTTCCTTATACTGTAACTAAACTTGGACGATGCTCCTCTTCTTCTGCTACATGAAAACTCAGTGGAGGTAATATGATTGTGCTCCTCTTCTTCTTCTGAAAGTAAACTCGGTCCATTCTTCTTCTACTACAAGTAGGCTCATTGCATATTAATATAAACCCATAAAAAAATTAGAGAGGAGATCATATTGTACTCATCTTTCCTCTACTATACTTCATTGTAATCGATACACCTTTTTTCTTCAGACCTGATCACAGAAATTCCAATCTGAAATGAGAATGTTCTACCCTATTTATATTGAACCGACATGTCATTTGGAGAAATAATTAATTCCACTTTGAAGCTGACTTGAGGTTTAATGCGTGTGCTTGGTCTTGGAGGGATACTTGACATTTCTAATGACTCATACACAAGTGTAATATTCCCAAGAAGTGTCCTTCATACATGACATAGAATTAAATTTACTTTTATGACCATATGACAAATCCTAAAGGCTTGCAATGGGAGCCATCACTAAAAATAGAATTCCTTTCTCATGAAACCCATGAGACAAGCATAATAATAATTTTATTTTTCTTCTTTTCATCAATTACATAAAATCACAATTACACATGTCATTATGAATACTGAGCCTAGTTAAATTTCAACACTCCCTCTTAACTAGGGAGGTTTTCATAATGGTACTTGGTCATTCTGAATATGAATAATTTCTCATAAGAAGAATCATATTGGTAACTCATTTTTATAACATCATATCAACCAAAATTATCACATATCAAGGCCTTGACTAACAGATCTATCTCTCCACGAGATCTGAGCACAATGCTGTCGATACCAATGATGTATAAACACCCTCATAATTGTCTCTCTTAGAACATACCCCACCCGGATTCTCAGGGTGTCTTCCACCAGGACTATTATTATCTTGTATTTCCCTTTGTCAAAATATATTGGTACTCTACAAGTAATTTTATCTTGTATTCCGTAATACATCCTCAAAGAGCATTAGATGTCAAATGTTTACCCAACCCTCCATTTTTTCTTCCCAAGTGAAGACAATAATGATGTGTCTATGTGTTTAGGGAGGAACTATCTATTCCAATACATAAATGTACTCATTCCTATGGAAGGAATGTACCTAATCTCCCTCTTGGCTTAGGAATTTCCAAGTTTCTTCCAAGTAAGAAAATTATTTCGAGGCTCCCTATAAATTAGGGACCCTCAACAGCTCCTCAGGTGGAGATGATGGGACAACCATCTACTTGAAGAACTCATCCTCACGATATCATGAACTTATTTTTGTTATCTATGATTCTTCATGTTTGTAACTTCTACATAGGGAACCTACCATCCATCACTTTCATTCATGAGTCAACCATGTCATAATTGAAAAGTGATCCATTAGTCTATATATGGCGTTTCATCATGCCATGCTACCTCCTTCATGCCAGTTTACTCAAGGATATTTCATCTTACTACATTTTCATCGGTGGTGGAAGACATCCATATATCTTCCCTTGGCGGCCCTGCATAAGTCCATCCAGATATCTATTCAAAAATATAGGAATGAACGTTAAGCTCAACATTAACTTTTTGATGGTCTTTCATCATGACATCTACAAGTTCATATCAACATATTGCATACTTATTGACACATCTTCGCAAAGATATGTATTTTCAAGGGTCTCTTTCCTTTTCATACTTGATCATCTCTTCATATCTTCCATGGAGATATCCTAGTAAAATATTCTTGGTATTTCGGATGTTGATTGCCTTTACCATGATTATGTATTCCATGATCTATTACTTCCTTTATTCGCATATCCATTCTTCGGAGCTTTCAATTAGAGTTCCTCAATTGTATTCATCCACATCACACTTCCTATGAGGAAATTTTATGTTGATTTCATCTAGTGAATATGTGATCCATGCATTCTTTCATTCCTTTTGGGGAGGAGATCCTTTATTTTGATCATTCTCTCAAGATAAAGCATTGATCCATCTTACTTGCAACCATATTACATTAATTACACAACATCAAATGTAATCATACATAAACCATTTTTCCTTTGGGTCATCTAGACTTCCTATAACAGCTTCCTTGATTGAAATATCTTCAATCCCTTGAACTGCTTCACTTTTATGTCATCACACCATCATCCCATGAACCCCGGAAGATTGGAATTATTGATGAAACACTTTCTTTTCCTCATGATCGGTGAACCTTTCAATGAATATTCCATTAGATAATACTGGGGATCTAAAGTATCCCCACAAAAAAGTGTTTCCTTTTGATAGATGTATGATGAACCTTCTGCTAGATGACCTTTCCACTTATGTTCCCAATGAGATTCCCAATATCTATATCCTTGACTTCCATAGATTATAACCATCTTTCATGCTTTTCTATGATGATATCTCGAGCTCTTACTTTCAATGATTCTATGATGCTTTGTTGCATCCCATTTATTGAATCATAATATCCATATCTTATAACAAAAGTATTTGGAACTTGAAAAAACTTAAGTGAGGAATATTATCTCAATATGGGAGATTTGTTACTTCCTCCTTCTTTTATTTCTTCTTTTCAGCTTCCTCCACTTCCTCGGCAATGTGGGCTTCTTCTCTCCCTCTTTTTTTATTGTACTTATTGAGCTTAGGAAATTCTATTTTGTGGTTTCCATATTCTTGACACCCATGGCATTGGATTTAGGCCATGTTATTTTTCTTTTTCTGAGGACAAAATTTTCCAAATATTCCCTTCCTTCTTGTCATAGCAGCATAAGCTTGATTTTTCTCACTTGTTCGCACATCATATTTGGATTTTAGTATATATTATTCAATCTTGCATAGTGAACATAGTTACTATAATGGAGTAGCTTATTTCATCCCATAAATACTTGAAGTAAAGTTACCCCACTCCTCTGGTAGTCCATTTAATACAATTGTAGTCATTTCACTATCAGACATGACTTCTCCCAGTTCTTGTAGTTGATCTTGGATCTCATATATCATCATAAAGTATGAGGCTATTCCATCTTCCCTAGACATCTTCAGATTTTAGAGTTCTTTCCTGAATGATATGACTTCTTTAGAAGTGCTTATGGAATACGACTCTACCATTTTGTCATATATTTATTTTGAAGTTGTGAGTTTAGATACATATGAGATGAGGGGATACTTTATGGATTCTATGAGAATCCTTTGAGCCCTAACTTCCCCTTTCATATAATTAGAAAGAGCTTGAGAATCTTCCTCTCTTGGTTTTTTGATAGATCCTTTGACATGATCAATGACATCATTTTCAATGAGATTTAGACCTATCATTTTCTTCCATGAAAGCTAGTTTGAAGCCCCAACTAATTTGTTGCTTTCCTTGCAAAAATACATTTTTACAGATTCATGTAAGGTAATATACTTACTTGATAGGATGCTCCTTTCTCCTTGTATTTTATTTGATGTTTATGATGATATAGAGGATAGAAAAAATCTCCTTGATGAAGCTAGTTTTATTCAAGAATGATCCTTAATCCCACTGAAAGTGGGATGACACTGCCTTTTGATCTAGCTTCCTTTGGATTAGTAGTCTTCAAAATATTTTAACTTGATTAGATGTAGGCTTTTGGCCTTCTCCCTCTTGATAATGATCTGAATACTCCTTTGTATACTTATTTGATATAGGGTATTGACTTCAATATTGTCTTTGCTTTGATGCCGTCCTTGAGATTTGATCCTTAAGTATCCCTTGATAAGATTCCCTTCCTTGAATTAGTGACCTTAGCTCTGATACCCTGTTAGGAAATCTAGAGCATAGATATTAAGAGATTTATATTGTATTAGTAACTATTTGTGAGTTCCTTTTTAACTTATTTATATTATTACCTTCTTTTATCTTAGGATATCAGTGTTCTTCTTCATCAAACAACCACCAATTCATAAACCATAAAGATACAATGGACACATAATATAGGCTATCAGCAAGGGCCAAAACCTCTCACTCCTTGATGTTGAGATTGCAACAAGATGATGAGCTTAGTAGAAAGAATTCACCTTCACTAAGTGGGCCCGTAGGCTAATTTTTGGTGCAAAGTCTATTTTTAGACATATGGATCATGTTCTATGAGTTGCAGGATTCTATTTGTGGATGGTTGGTCAAGTTGGAAAAATATATGGACTTCTATTTTTAGACATATTGGGTAGAATATATTTTTATATTGCCAGTCTAAAAGTAGATATGTTGAATATTATTAGCTCTTAATAATATTTGGACTATAAACATTATCTTATTCTCTTAGAGCACTTCAATTAAGTGCACAGATGTGGCACAGGAGCTAACAGAAGGAATTACGTTATTCCTAAGGGTTATGTGGAGCTATTGCATGGATACTTCAATTAGAACTCATGTGACAGAGTTTGGTGGAGTTGATTGAGGAGTTAATGGAGTTGTGTTCAGTTTAACTAATCTAAACATAGTTGAACTAGTTGTATTTAGTCTAACTAATTAATACACTAGTGAAGAGTGGTGTGAATTAATTATTAATTAATTCACTAATTATAAACTCATTAATCAACTAAAGAATACATCAATTAACTTCAGTGCATGGACAGTTTCAGTGGAGACCAGTGCAGAGATAGGTGAAAGAGCAGGTTAACTATCAGTTGTGACTATACTGTTGCATATTTGCAACAACCAGTGATTGGAGGAGCCCATGAGGATTGCGCAGTACAAGCCAGGTGGTTCAATTTATTTAATGAGCCATCCTACAACATTGATTACGCAATAGAGGCTGGCTATCAGGTGGCAGAGATTGGAGCATGTGTTTTTCTAGATCTAGCTTGATTAGTGTGTAGCAATTGAAGGTTGTGCTGAGAGCTTGTGAGGAGATTTGTACAATGATTGTTACATGATCTCTATGACATATAATATACAGATAGTTGGGGTTTTCAGCTTTAAGCTTTCCCATGAAATACTATGTTCATATGTGTGATTGTTTATGGTTTTAATGTGTGCATGCAATTGATTTTATTTCCACATGTAATGATCAATGGTAGAAGAGATTTTGTATTGTGCATGAAGTTAAAATAGTGTGTGATCAGGAGAATCTCGGTGAATAATATATCAGTTATTCAAATTTCTACATGGTATTGGAGCGATATTGATCATTGGAGCAATTGCAAAACATTGAAGCGGTTGAGTTTTGTGCTGGTGGAATTCGAATTTGCAGTAGTGTTTTCTTGGTGTCAAAGTTGAGATGTCTTTCAACAGATTGCGATTGGAGTATGCCCTTGATGGAAGCTCGAATTATATTGCATGGAAGGATAGGATGGAGGTGGTGTTGGATGACAATGGGTTGAAGGAGTTCATAGATGCAGAAATTCCAAAACCTACTTCTAGCGATGTTGCCGCACTTGACGCATGGCAAAAGAAGACAGCAAAGTGTCGAAGGATTCTGTTGGAAGGTGTGAAGGATCACATAGTGTCCAGCCTTCATGGTAAAGCTTCTCCATTCTTGATGTGGAAAGCTTTGATAGATTTATTTCAAAGCAAGAGTGACCAGAGGAAGTTGGCGCTCAAGGATAAACTCAGGAACATAAAAATGGAGAAAGGCGACAGTATGCCCAAGTACCTCACGAAGTTCATCCAATGCAGGGATGAGCTGGGAAGTGTGGGGGTTACTGTTGATGACGAGGACTTGGTGAGCTTGGCTCTCCTTGGGCTTCCGAAGAGTTGGCATTCCTATTAGGACTCTGTCAATGGTCGGGAGAAATTTCCAGGATGGGAGTGACTTTGGTCGGATCTTGTGCAAGAGGAGATAAGGCGAAGTACCAGGGACAGATCTTCATCAAAGAACTCTGATGAAGAGAATTGCGCTTTGGCTGCCAAAGAAAAGAAGGGGAAGAGCAAGAAAGCTTCTCATTCCGGTGCGAAAGGCAAGAAGCAGGACATGTCCAAGATGAAGTTCTTTCACTATCACCAACATGGACATTATGCCACAAATTGTCCGTAGAAGAAGAAAAATAAGCAAAGCACGGATCTACACCCGGAGAGAGGCCTTAGCTCTCGCAGTTTGAGATGGATTTTTCACCGATCCTGGATTTTTCACTGATTGCGTGCTTGGTCTCAAGTGTGATGGGTTCAGTGTGGTTTCTGGACAGTGGTGCGTCTTTTCACATGACAGGAGATCGATATTTGTTTACTGATCTGGATGAGAAAGATCTTGGAGTGCACATCGAGATGGGCGATGATGGTAGATACAGTGCGACCGGTATCGGTACCATTTCCTTTGAGAGGGAGTCTGGTAAAACCTTCGTATTGAAGGAAGTGATGCATGTTCCAGGATTGAAGAAGAATCTTATCTCTGTGGCGATGTTAGAAGACAAGGGATATGATGTTGTCTTTAGCGAAGGAAAGGCTTTCCTGTGCAGTAAGGCAACTGGTGAGACCCGGAGGATAGGGGTTCGAGTTAAGAACCTTTATCAATTTCAGGTAGATGGCTGCGCAACAATGGCAGGCAAGGCAGAAGGAGTGGTGAGGCGAGATGATGGCGAGTTGTGGCACCAAAGATTGGGCCACCTTCACCATGGAGCTTTGAAGATACTGTAGCAGATTTCTACTGGGCTTCCTAAAGGCACTCTTGTGCAGTCAGATCAGTGCAAGGGGTGTACCTTGGGAAAATTTGTGAAAGCCACCTTTCATGAGAAGGATAGTCGCGCCATGACGATCCTTGAGAGAATTCACACAAACGTGTGTGGACCTTTCTCGCAGCTTCGACAACAGTTACCAAGTACTATGTGATATTTGTTGATGATTTTCTCAGGCCGGATCTTCTTCATGTAGAAGAAGAGCGAGACATACTCAAAAAGTCTCCGTGAGTTCAAGGTAATCGTTGAGAAATAATCGGGAAGCAGTGAAGGCTCTTAGGAACGACAATGGTGGTGAATTCATCTCCGCTAATTCAAGGACTTTTTCGGCGAAGAAATTTGAAGAGAGCTCATAGCACCTCATAACCCACAACAATGGGGTTGCAGAATGGGGTCGCGGAGCGAAAGAACAGAACGATCGTGGGTGTTGCACGGGTGATGTTGCACGATCAGGGCCTTCCCATACACTTGTGGGCTGAGGCATGCAATATTGTGGTTTATGTACAAAACCGTTGTCCTCATAGGATACTTGGCATGAGTACACCCAAGGAGGCGTTTTCTGGTAAGAGGCCTGATATCTCTCATTTGAGGATTTTTGGTTCACCTGTTTACATTCATGTGAAAAAGGATGCCAGGAAGAAGCTGGAGTCGACCGCAGAGGTTGGGATATTTATGGGGTACACTGATACACCCCACAAATATCGTGTGTATTTTCCAGACAGTCGCAAGACTGTTGTGAGACGGGATATCAAATTTCATGAGGAAAAAGCCATGAAGTGTTCGCTTGAGAGGGAGCCACACTTGCATGCAGATGAGGAGCTATTAGTTCCTAAGGATGAGCCTCAGGATGTGGATCAACCACAAGATGAGGTTCATGGAGTGGAAGAGACCACTCATGCAGCGCCAACCATCAGAGGGCAGAAGCGCACTACAGAAGCCGAGTGACTGGCTCAAGATGCAGAGAGGGTTGTAGGAGCACCTACATCACAGCGCAGACAGAGATAGTCACCTGATCGGTATACTAGATACATGGCTCTTATGAGAAAGTGTATCGTGACAGAGCCATCCTCTTTCGAGGAAGCCGTGGAGGATCCCGCATGGGTAGATGCCATGGTGGAAGAGTATGATTCGATTGTCAGAAACAGTGCATGGGAGATTGTCCCAAGGCCGGAAGGGAAATCAGTGGTGGGTTCGAGATGGATCTACAAAGTGAAGCAAGCAGCTGACAGGAGTGTGGAGAATTACAAGGCAAGATTTGTTGCCCGAGGCTTTTCACAGATAGAGGGGATCGATTATGAGGAGACCTTTGCACCTGTCACAAGGTATTCTTCCATACGTACGATTCTTTCTCTCTCAGCATAGATGGGGTTGCACATTCATCAGATGGGTGTGAAGACTGCGTTCTTCAATGGGGTGATTGAGGAGGAGGTGGTTACAGAGCACCACAGTTTGGAGATCTTCGTAGTGGTCGCATGTGTGCAAGCCTAAGAGAGCACTGTATGGGTTGAAAGCACCTCGTGCTTCGTGTACACACGGACAGATAGTTATTTCAATCGTGACTTGATTCTCCAAGAGTGAGGGATTCGAACCTATACTCGTATAGTGGTGGAGGGTAATGCTTATCAACAGGATTTTATGTAGATGGATTGATTTTATGTGTGATGAGTTGTTGATACTTCCATGCACTTGATACTTCCCAAAGTGCAAGGATGATCTTGCAAAAGAGTTTGAGATGAAGGACTTGGGCCTCCTTCATTATTTCCTGGGATTGGAGATTTGGCAGCGCAGTGGTGGACTGTTTGTTTCTCAGGGTAAGTATGCCCGGGAGATACTGGAGAGGTTCAACATGCATGGCTGCAAGCCTGTTGATACTCCTCTTCCCGGTGGTTGGAGGAAGGAGGATGCTACTTCAGCGGAGGTAGTGGATGCCACTGTCTATCGACAGTTGGTGGGGTCGCTTATGTATCTGGTCAATACATGACTCGATATATGCTATGCAGTTAACCAGCTTTCGCAAGCTATGGTTAAGCCTACCAAGCTCTTTTGGAAGGCAGGCAAGCATGTATTGCGCTATATTAGAGGCACATCGGGATATGGATCATGGTACAGACAGGAGGATGAGTTGAGGCGGCAGTGCTTCAGGCATCGGTATCATCATATCAGAGATTGTGTGCAGCGGAAGATCATGTTACTTTCATACATTCCTACGGAGGATCAAGATGCTGATATCTTGACGAAGGCGCTCACCAGGAGAAAATTCGAATACCACAGGGGCAGGATAGGGGTTGCAGATAATCCATATCTTGTTGAGAGGGAGTTTTGAGATTGCAACAAGATGATGAGCTTAGTGGAAAGGAGTCGCCTTCACTAAGTGGGCCCGCAGGGTATTTTTGGCGCAAAGTCTATTTTTAGACATATGGATCATGTTCTATGAGTTGCAGGATGCTATTTGTGGATGGTTGTTCAAGTTGGAAAAAATAGATGGACTTCTATTTTTAGACATATTGGGCGGAATCTATTTTTAGATTGCCAGTCTAAAAATAGATATGTCGAATATTATTAGTTCTTAATAATATTTGGACTATAAACATTATCTTATTCTCTTGGAGCACTTCAGTTAAGTGCACAGATGTGGCACAGGAGCTGACAGAAGGAATTACGCTATTACTAAGGGTTAAGTGGAGCTATTGCATGGATACTTCAGTTAGAACTCATGTGAGAGAGTTTGGTGGAGTTGATTGAGGAAGTTAATGGAGTTGTGTTCAGTTTAACTAATCTAAACATAGTTGAGCTATTTGTATCTAGTTTAACTGATTGATACAATTAGTGAGAGTGGCGTGAATTAATTATTAATTAATTCACTAATTATAAACTCATTAATCAACTAAAGAATACATCAGTTAACTTCAATGCATGGACAATTTCAGTGGAGACCAGTGCAGAGATAGGTGAAAGAGCAGGTTAACTATCAGTTGTGACTATATTGTTGCATATTTGCAACAACCAGTGATTGGAGAAGCCAATGAGGATTGCACAGTACAAGCCAGGTGGTTCAAGTTATTTAATGAGCCATCCTACAACATTGATTACGCAATAGAGGTTGGCTATCAGGTGGCAGAGATTGGAGCATGTGTTTTGCTAGATCTAGCTTGATTAGTGTGTAGCAATTGGAGGTTGTGCTGAGAGCTTGTGAGGAGCTTTGTACAATGATTTTTACATGATCTCTATGACATATAATATACAGATAGTTGGGGTTTTCAGCTTTAAGCTTTCCCATGAAATACTGTGTTCATATGTGTGATTGTTTATGGTTTTAATGTGCGCATGAAATTGATTTTGTTTCCGCATGTAATGATCAATGGTAGAAGACATATCACAAGGAGGAGGGGAGCGGACGAGATAGGGTTCACGCGCTGCCCCTGATTCAGTGCCGTCACCTGCAGAAACCCTGAGCCTTACCCTGGCTCGCTCCTGTCGCATTGCTGAGGACGGGAGCTGGTTCGCCTACCATGGCAGGCCTGATGGGGGGAAGTGGAGGTTCTTCCCCCTCACAAAATGACAAACCCTCTGCCAGGGATAATACAAGGCAAACGACCCCAAACACAAAGAATATGGAAACGGAAGATAAACGCCGTTCTGAAGGAAAAGCTTATGCGGCTAACAAACAGAAAGAGGTACAGGAAGAAGATTCGGGAAGAAATGAAAAGCCCCAGGCAAAATCGACCACCTGCAAGCCGATTGCGGCAGAAAGGCCCAAAATCGAGCTGCCCAGCCACAGGATTAATGGAAGGATCCAGTACATGAAGGAACATGCCCTGATCAGAAAATTTATAGGTTTCTGGCCCACGGAAAAAGCTTTGCATGGATGGATAGCCGCCAAGTGGAAACCCAAAGGGCAGGTTACCCTCCAACTTGGCCCCAAGGGTTTTTTTACAGCAATCTTCATTTGCATTGAGGATCGAAACAGAGTCCTGGATGAAGGACCGTATTTCTTCAACTCAGCTGGCCTCTACCTAAGAGACTGGGTAGAAAGATTCAACCCTGACAAGGAAGATTTCAACTGGGCCCCTGTCTGGATTAGATTGTACTCGCTTCCCCTGGAATATTGGGATGAGGACTCACTCAAAGACATTGCTCAGGTTTTATGGGAGTTCATCAAAATTGCAGAGGAAACGAAGCTGCGCTGTTACACCTCTTATGCCTGCATATGTGTCTATATGCGTTTGGAAAAAGCCCTTCCAGACTCGGTAAGCCTCTTTCATGATGGCTTTGAATGGATCCAACCTCTTGATTTTGAGCATGTTCCCTTCCGATGCCGTAAATGTCATGTACATGGGCACCTATTCCGGGATTTCCCTCTCAATGCCAAGCCTCAAGCCTCCAATCTTCACGATGATTCTGATCCAGAAGGTTTTACAAAAGTCACCAACCATCAAAGATCCCATAAGAAAACCCCCAATGGGAAAAAACCCATGGCTCAGACCTCCTCTATCCCCTCCACCAGTAATATCTTTGAAGCTCTTGCCTTTGATCCAAAGAACCCACCTCCATCCGATCAATCAATGCCCCACACGACAAAAGACACTCCGACTCCCCCTCTGCCCAACCCTGAGCCCTCCCCTAGGTCCTTGAAGGAACAGGTGCTTTCTACGGTAGGGATTCCCGTTGATCCATATTGGAAGCTGAATGGAATGGATGTCGATTGCATTCCAGCTCAGCACTCGGAAGGCAGCAGCCAAGCTCAAAACACGGAGGAAGAACCAGAGAGTATCGATCTCACTGGGCTGGACATTCTTGAACTTGAACTAGCCTGCAAAAGAAAGGAATTTGATAAGATTCCAGACCAACAGCTAGATAGGCTGGAAGTTATCATGTCCAGAGCTTTTAGACAAAAAGAGCTAGGAATACAGCCAGGTAGCAGATGGGATGGCAATCAATCAATCAAGGACTCCAAGAAACGAGGCCGGAAAATTGATCTGGAGTGAACAATCTCAGTAGGGAAACTCCTGGTCGAATCAGGAAGATATGCTAAGTTGACAAAGTACTACAAGCCCCTCCCCCATAGTGAACTATAAAGCTAACCTCATGGAATGTTTGAGGACTAAACAGTCCTCGGAAACTAAGAATGATCAAAAACATGATAAAGTTGGAACAGCCACAGATTCTCTTCATACAGGAAACCAAATGTAATAGCAGCACTCTAGGAAAAATCCTCTCTAGCGCATGGCCTGGTTGCCACTCGGTGGCAGTTGATGCGTCGGGAGCTTCTAGAGGGCTTTCCATCGCCTGGAATACTCAAGCCATTACGCTATCTGATTTCCATGCCTCCCATCACCTCATTCAAGACACCTTTCACATTATAGGCACCAACATTCATGGAAATCTCTCTAATGTCTACTTCCCATAGGAAGCGGGCAGAAAAATGGCTCTCTTGGATACTTTGGAAGAGTTAAACAATGCTAGAACCCATCCTCTCTGGATTCTAGGTGGTGACTTCAATATGATCACAAGCCTGGGGGACAAAATGGGAGGTAGGGCTAAGCTAGAACCAGAAAGCAGCCACTTCAAGGATCTCATTTAGAACAACTTGCTAATAGATCTGCAGTACAACAATGGCATTTACACCTAGAGCAACCGTAGAGCGGGACTCCAACACATAACCTCAAAGCTAGATCGATTTCTAATTTCTGATAATGCAGTACATTTAGGGGGTGACATCTCAGCCTCTATATAGCCGCTAAATGGATCGGATCATTGGCCCATATCCTTACAATGGCAGAGACTGGGGGACTCTAGAAAACTCCCTTTTCGCTTTGAGGCCTTCTGGCTAACCCATCCTGCCTTCAAGGATCTCATCAGTGCTTGGTGGAGGAATTTCAAGCCGCCTGAAGGGTCAAAAATGTACCAGTTCCAGTGTAAGCTCAAGAGCCTCAAACACCACATCAAACATTGGAATCACAATACCTTTGGCAATATTTTCCAGGCACAACAGAATCTAAACATGGAAATGAGGGCCCTCCAGCAGCAGATCATCTCGAATGGATACACAGAAGAGCTAATGGCAAGGGAGCAGCAACTCAAAACCCAATTGGAAGATCGATTAAAGCAAGAGGAAATCCTCTGGCGGCAAAAATCCAGGGTAAGATGGCTGAAGGAAGGTGAAAGAAATACTAAATTCTTTCACAGAACCACCATATAAAGGCGAATGCACAAATCAATCACTGCTATTAGGAATCAAGAAGGGGAGAGAGTGGAAGAGCAGGCAGAGATAGAGCAGGTGTTCCTTGCTCACTTCCAGACGGTTCACAAAGAACCTCCTGTGGACAGAGGACCTGCCATCAACAAAATAATCCAAAACATTTCAAGAATTATCACTGATGAGCACAATCAGCTGCTGCTATGCCCAGTTTCTAGACAGGAAGTTGATTTGGCCATGAAGCAACTCAAAGATGGAAAAGCTCCAGGCCCGGATGGCTTCACCACCACTTTCTACCACCAGTTTTGGGACCTCATTAGTGAGGAAGTGTGGATGGTAGTAGAAGAATCGCGAGCTATGCATTGGCTTCTCCCTTCTTTAAACGCAACGTTCATTGCTCTCATTCCAAAAGAAGAAGATGCTAGCACGTCGGACAAATATCGCCCCATTGCCTTATGCAATGTGATCTACAAAGTCATCTCCAAAGTCATTGCCAACAGATTAAAACCACTCCTGCCTCTACTTATTTCACCTGAGCAGTCCGGATATGTCGAAGGCAGGCAGATTTTGGACGGGATCATTCACACTCATGAGATCATCCATTCGCTCAAGCAGATCAAACAGGCAGGTATGATTCTCAAAATCGATGTTTCTAAAGCATTTGATAAATTAAGCTGGACCTACATACAAAAATTGCTATCGGCCTTTGGCTTCTCACCCACTTGGGTTCGATGGATCCACAATCTCATCTCCTCCTCGTTTTTCTCCATCCTCATCAATGGGACTCCCTCTCGAACTTTCACCCCCACCAGAGGCATCAGACAAGGGGACCCCCTCTCCTCTTTCCTGTTTGTTTTGATGGCAGAAGGACTGGGATGCCACCTTTCCTCAGCACTCCGCACCCAGCAAATCCAAGGTATCTCCATTCACAATGCACCAGCCGTCACCCACCAACAGTTTGTGGATGAAAATATGGTTTTCAGCTATCCTTCTGTTCAGGAAGCCTCCAAGATAAAATCCCTGCTGCATGACTTCTCCGTCGCATCAGGAGCCAGCATAAACAATTCTAAATCCCAGATCTTCTTCTTTCACACTCCCCCCCCCACTCAATCTGCCATTGCCCGTATCCTCGGCTTCTCCATAGCCTCTCTCCCCTCTACTTACCTGGGTGCTCCACTCATTGCCTCCCCGCTCAAGCATGCCTCCTAGCACAAGCTCTTAGATAAACTGGAAGCCCGTCTCTCCTCCTGGACTTTCCGAACCCTAAACATTGCTGGCAGACTGGTTCTCATTAAATCCATTCTTCAAGCCATGCCGCTTTACCTCTTCTCCATTCTGGCAGCTCCCAAATGGGTCCTTAATAAGATTAAAGCCCTACAACGGAATTTCCTTTGGGGATCAAAGGGGACCAACCGAAAATGGGTGCTATTTCAATGGTCAACAGTTTGTAAACCCAAAGAGCAAGGAGGAATTGGCCTTCGTGACCCTCTCCTCAGCAATGCCATCATGAATGTAAAAATTTGGTGGAACTGGCTCACTGCCCCTAAAAAGCCCTGGGCCATTCTATTGAAGCCAAATATGCTCAAAACCGACCCCAGGAAGAGCTCGTCAAACTTACTTTGGAGGAGAATGGTTCCATTATCTGGAACTCGGCCAAACATCACCACCTTCTCATACAACAGCACAGTTTCTGGGAGATAAGAAATGGCACCTCTGCCAGGTTCTGGACAGACTCTTGGGAACAACTTCCAAAGCTTACCAACACATACAATCCGTCCATGGAACCAGATTGGGATATGCGACAGCTGGAGGCAGTAAAGCAACACTGGGAGGACACCGATGAGCAGGGTTATCGGCAATGGAAACAGGTGGCAAGAATAACCAGGAGCACCAATGAGCAAGCAAGAAAAGCCATCACTGATGAACTTAGAACTCGATGCATCAGAATATCGCATGACAAGGATATTCTAAGATGGGGTCATACTCCAAAAGGCACTTTTTCCACTCAGGAGGCCTACAGGATCCTCAGTATGGATCCCGAGCCCAAGGATCCCCTTTGGGGTAGAATCTGGAGTATAGGAGTATGGCCCAAAGTTTCTTTATTCCTCTGGCTCCTTTGACACCAAAGAATACTCACATGGGATAATCTACGCAATAGACACTTCCATGGTCCCTCCATATGTCCCAATTGTGGGGTGAATGAGGAAACTCAGCAGAATCTCCTCTATGCTTGTCCCCTTGCTACTCAGCTGTGGGAGAAAGTTAGCTTCAGGTGCTAAAGGAATTGTAAACCTGACACAGATATCCGAGGCGCCATTCGTGATTGGCATCAGCATCCCTTCAAGAGTGGAATTCTCAATCATCTCTGGAGAATCATCCTAGGCCTTCTCCTTTGGACCATTTGGAAAGAGAGAAACAAGCGCATTTTTAAGGATTAGAGGACCTCGATAGACATCATCTGGAGTAATTTCTGTCTTAATCTCATGGAAACTCTAGCTTTGCAATCCTGGAGCATCAAGGATTATCCCACTCTAGCCAAGGAAAAGGCTATATGGGAGAACTGGGGACTTAAGACTCAACCCAACACTCAGAAGCATACAGGCCCCAACACTGACAGACTCAATCACACATGGACTCCCCCCCCTAGGAACACCTACAAGCTCAACTTTGATGGTGCCTCAAAAGGCAATCCAGGCAAAGTAGGCTTTGGGGGCATTATAAGGAATCATGCTGGCACACCCATGGTTGTTTACCTGGGAAGCATTGTTTGGGACACAAACAATTCGGCGGAGCTGGAGGGATTATGGCAAGGCCTTCTCCTCTCTCAACAAGAGGGGCTGCATCCTATTGAGATTGAGGGAGATTCACAGATCCTCATCAACATAGCAGCACAACTTCTAAATGGGGCTCAGGCGCGTAAGATCGCCAGCAGCTAAAGACTGGAGGCTCGAATGGAAACAATGCAGAGATGGCTTCAGGAAAATAGGGCTCTCCTATTCAAGCATACCAGAAGGGAAGGCAACAAAGTAGCGGATTTACTAGCCAATCTGGGGGTTGATTGTGAAAGAAATCTCAGAACAGGGACGCTGGACATAATCCAAGATGAAGATCAAAAGAGGAATTGCCACAACCTGATACAGGATGAGGCGAACCCCCCGGATGCGGGTGCTGGCAGATTAAATGTTGGCGATGGGATGAAGGTCAATCGGACGGGAGGCCACCTGCCTTCCCACATGGGACCAACGAGCCCACCTGACCGCAGTTAATACCCCCCGCCTTCTCTTAATAGAATTTGCAATGGAGGCACTTCTCAATAAGAATGTTGATGTTCGAGGCAGTCTCGACTTTCGCAACAGCATTTCGCATCGGGTTAACAGGTCTGGTCATTCAATGCTGAGGATTGATTGTTGCAGGAACAGGTTTTTATATGCTATGGCTCCGCTCTCCCCTGCGGCGATGAATTTGTGGTGCAATTCTGTTGCGGGCAAAGCCAGCGAGTGCACCACCACTGGGAAATGCAGTCGCAGCACCTGCTGCTTGGAGCCCACCAACAGTCTTCACATTTCCATTGCAGGTTCTTGCATGTTTGCTACGAATGTTCTAGGCATTCCTCCTACGCTGAACCCAGTCAATTCTCCGGCACTCCAGAGCTCCAGCTCCAATTCGGCTGCAAGCATGCCCCGGCTAAGGAAGAGGATGTGTTGCAGGCGGGGGCCCTCTCGCAGTGCCAGGAGGCATTCGCCCTCCACCTCCACTTATCCCTCAGAAATCTCTTCGCCCTCAGATAGCCTCCCTAGCCTCCTCCATGGATGCCTATTCCGCTCGGGCCGCAGGCTTGACTCGCCCTCCGGTGATGCGATGCTTGCACAGTCCCATACAACTCTCTTTTCATTCGATTGTGCACTCAACAGACCGAGAGTCACTGTGGCCATCTCTGTTGTCTTCCTAGAGGAGCCCCAGCCTAAGAATCTGCCGGAAGAGCAGGGTCCTGTCGAAGGCGCAAACATGGAAGCAGTGCAGCAAGATTCGTGGGGACAGCCTAGCGGGAGCAAGGAGATTATGCAGGAGGACTCGAGGTGCGTTTAGGCAAATTTGATGGAAACTCCTTCAGCGGTCCACTCCAACGCAGAACTCTCCCATCATCGTGGCGAACCAGAAGATTATGGATGCAGGATTGAGGAGGTTGCTCCTAATGAGTAATTCGGCCCTCTTTTTATGTTTCTCATGCTATTTCTCTGCCCTCTCTGAGGGCGTGTTATGTTGTTTTAATGTTTCCTTCAGCTATGGTCCAATTTTGTCAAGACGCTCCCCGCTTTTTATGTTGGTCCAAATTTTTGTTATGGTCTAGTTTCACCGCTATATAATGTCTATGTTCCTAGTTTTAGTCAAAGATATCTCCACCGATCCTGTGGAGTGATTTTTTCATTGGTGGTTCTTCAGCTGGTTTCCTCTCAATAGTGGTAGCCAAAAAACTAGTTCCCCACACTTCAAAATTGCCTCCACGAAGGCACCGTTATGGCCTTACCGATAAACTATATTTTTTACCGTTAACGTAATACTCTAACTTAGAAAAAAAAAATGATCAATGGTAGAAGAGATTCTGTATTATGCATGAAGTTAAAATAGTGTGTGATCAGGAGAATCTTGGTGAATAATATATCATTTATTCAAATTTCTACACTTGAGAGGAAAACCCAAACAAATTCTTCTTCTTATAGAGATTCCAATTGATGAATACCAAGACCAGGACCCTTGACCTAGTTACACTCCAAGACCAAGACACAAGTTATCTTTATGAGATCCTTTGAAAATAATAGTAAACCTTCTCCTCTTTTTCCTTTCTTGGGCTCCTCTTCTTCTTCGACCTTCTTTGGCTTAAAACCTTATGCCTCCCTCTTAGAATTTACATTCTTCTTATCACAGCCTTCCTTCGAGACTGTACCTTATTGTTTCAGCCTTCCTTTTGTTGCAAGTAAACTCAGACTCCGCTCCTCTTCTTATGCTGCATGTAAACTTAGTGGAGGTAATATGATTGTGCTCCTCTTATTCAGCTACAATTAAACATTGTCTATTCTTCTTCTACTGCAAGTAGGCTTGGTGAAGATTAATATAAACCCATAAAAAAATTAGAAAGGAGTTCATATTATACTCCTCTTTCCACTATTGTACTTCTCTGTACTCGTTGCAACTTTTTGCTTCAGACCTGATCACCAAAATTATGATCTAAAATGAGAACGCACTACCCTATTTTTAGTCATTTCCCAAGGTAATAAGCCAAATTGATATCACGTTGAACCAGCATGTCAT
Organism: Pinus albicaulis; assembly: GCA_034641835.2. Classification (NCBI taxonomy): domain Eukaryota; kingdom Viridiplantae; phylum Streptophyta; class Pinopsida; order Pinales; family Pinaceae; genus Pinus; species Pinus albicaulis. The sequence continues at coordinate 1,129,126,474 of CM076574.1, forward strand.
TTGGAGAAATAATTAATTCCATTTTAAATTCGAATTGAGGTTTCATGTTTGCGCTTGGTCTTGGAGGTCTAATTTACATTTCTAATGACTCATACACAAGTGTAATATGCCCAAGAAGGGTCCTCCATACATGAAATAGACTTAAATTGACTTTTATGACTAGAGGACAAATCCTAAAGGCTCACAATGGGAGCCATCACTAAAAATAAAATTCCTTGCTCATGAAACCCATGAGACAAGAATAATAATAATTTTATTTTTCTTCTTTTCATCAATTACATAAATCATAATTACACATGCCATTATGAAGATTGAGCCTAGTTACTTTTTAACACCTTTTTTCCTGTAAAGGTATGCAACCCATGAACTAAGGCTTCTCCTTTTTTAAAGGTATCATTACCTACAAGTTGTTGTTTTCTTTCACCTTCTTCTTTTCCCACAACTTAGTTCTTCTCTAACATTAAAGGGATACTCCTTTTGACCTTACACTTCTCATATGTGCTTTTTAACTTCTCTTTATTTGGAATTTTCATTGTCTGCAATTATTCCTCTTGTTTGGCGTTGCTACCCATTTTTTATATCAAGGGAAAGATATTTCTCACCCTGAATTTATGTATTGTTCTTACTTGAAATACATTATTTACTTTCTTCACACATTGTTTTTTGTTGATTCATATCTTTCAACCTTTCCGTTTCATCATTATTCTCCTACACATCACTCTTAAAAATTTACATCCTCTTAATGTGGCCTTAGGTGATTTTGTATTTCACTCTGTTTATTTTTTACTAACGAGTTGTTAGGAATATTACTCCCATAAAATTTGGTTTTTTATTTTAATCTCATTTAGGACATATACATTTCTTGGATACCTCATTGCATTTGTTACCAATCTACTTGAACGTACTTTTCATATTTCACATCCTTTATAATGGAATGTGAAATCATACCCTTGATCAATAATTTGACTTAAACTAAATAGAATGTGCTTTAGAACTTAAACAAGAAAAACATTCTAATTTTTTTTTCCTTCCTTTAATATCGATTGTTCCTTTCTAATTATTCTTCCCAAATAATTTTTTCCAAGGGTGATACTACCTCCTTTAACTTCTTTTAGATAGAAAAATTTACTTGTATTTATTGTCATATGGCTTGAACATGCCCTTTCTATATACCATTGGCTATCTATTTTTTTAGCACATAGGGCTAGATTTCATTCTTCCTAATTCTCTTGTTTCCTTCTCCATAACTTTTTTCCTTGATTTCCATTTCTAACAACATCTTCCTCTCTTCTTTGATTTAAAGGCCTTAATGTACTACTTCTATAATATTTGAGATTTGTGCCCAAATTTTGCACATTGTGTTTTCATTAATGATAACAAGCATGATTTATGTCAAAGGGATGAAATAGTATCCTTTATATGTCCATGAAGTTCTTAATGGAGAAAAAACACCCTCTATGAAGTTGTATGATAAATGGGTCTCCTATAGGTGAATTCAAAGGTCAATTGAGTTTTTGATACTATTATGATTCTCTAATAAGCCTATAGAACAAGTGACTAGATAGGCCTCATCAAGACCTTTCCATTGGTATATTATATTTTGAAAAACACCCCCCGGGTGAAACGTTATGGCTTCTTGAAAAATAATAACAATAAACAACCCAAATATGGGAAAAACCATGGTCACCAAATTTATTAAAAAAGTGTGCATATTCATGGGCTTATGGAGGCACATCGTGACCTTATTGAATCACCATATGGATTAATAAAGCATGATTATGGTTACAGTCTTATGGAACCACTACATGGTGGGCATGCTTATGGTCTTATGGAACTAGTACTTGGTGGGCATGCTTATGGTCTTATGCAACCACTGCATGGCGGGTATAATGATTCATAGTCTTGTTAAAATGTGTGATTGGTCATTGAACCATTACATGGAAAAGGATTTAACATTTTAATCACAATGAATATGTCAACCCTTGGTCAACTCTCATGAGACATGGGTCCATATGACTGTCTACATATACAAGAGTTCGAAACTTCAAATAATCATGAATAAAAAAAGTAGACAAATGGAGTTGTTTTGAGAATGTGTGATTGTGGAGTTCTCAGATTGAGATTGGTTCATTTGTTTTGGTTTTAGGATAATTGTTTTTACCCTTATTGATACTTATTTTCATTCTAGTTCACATGGAAGCCTAATTGGCCATTGTAGTTTGAAATATACAAATGTTTTGTTCTTGCAGAGAAAATAACCACTATGGCTTGCCAATAGGCCACCAAAAATGTTATGATTCTGGCTTGCCACATGATTGACATAGTGGTTCATCCTAATCTATGTTAGGAACAGTACGTATGTCATTTTATTATTAATCACAAAGGAAAAATATTAATATAACAGCAATCATAGAGCCACAAAGATCCTTAGTTATAGTTGCAATGCCCTCCTCCCACATTTACCCAAGCTAATCAGTCCACTAGGGTAAACGTGTGATTATATTCTATTATGATGTGATTCAACCTCCTATATCACCTTAAGGAAGTGGAATCGACAAACCAAAAGCATTAATGACTTCCCCATTAGGTGTTATAGGACCTAGAAGGGCTAAACTATCATTCCAAGTACCCAGATTCTTAGTTAAACCTATTTTTTCAGTGCCCTAATCTCCTAGATGTTGGCACAAAATTGCTTGATTTTTACTAAAGCCCTCTATTCACACGTATGATGCCTACAAGGGAGAAACTGTAGTATTTTTAACGTAGTTTTGTGCATGTGACCACCAAATTTAAGCCACATTTTCAAGCTAGGATCGAGACCTCTGCCCAAAACTTAATGAAAAATTATAGAACCATGAATGACACAAGGAAAAATCCTTCCATACAAATCTTAGACAATAAATTGACCTAACAAGACCTATCCATGACATACATTTCGTCAAACATATCAAGAATATGTAATCTAGAGGTCCTAACAACATATCTAAGGATAGGGGTACCTTACTTATTTTAGATTCGTCAAGAAGAATTGATGCCTTATCATAATAGGTCCATTATCATATATTAGATCATACATTCATCATTCATTCATTTACTAATCAAAACATTATGAGGGCTATACATCAAGTCTATCATAAAACATACTCATAACCAACATACGACCAATATAAATAACAAGGATATAATAGCCATGAAAACCACATATGAGCCAATACATTTACACATGAAATACCAAGGAGAAGGAGCTCTTATCAATGAATGCATAAGCGAACCAACTATGGGACTTCCACGAACCACCCTATTAACACCATAAAATAATATACTATAAAAGACACTTAAGGTTTTCTATTGTTGGCAAAAAAGGAGGTCTCTGGGCAAGACCCAGGTTCAGGGTTGAAGCCAAAAAGGTTTCCATAGTATTATAGCACAACATCGACATTTTCACCCTACTCCAGAGAGTAGAGAATATCACCCAAGGTGTGTCGTGACCTTAGTAATATTAGAAGCTAGATCAGGTAGAAGACAAATGTAACCATAGATAAAAACTATGGAAACTTGGAAGCAACAAACATATCTCAACTCTCTGTATGAACTATCACTCATCAAAGCATGTTCAAAAGGCTGATTTAAAATTTAAATTGAGCTTACATTCATCTTAAGAAAATAACTATCAATCAACTCATAACATTACACACAACAAAAACTAGATTTCATTATCAATAACAGAACAACATACATCTACTCCGCAAAGTCTATTACAATTTGATTCAGTACAATAGAGTTCTCACATAACTCTCCTAAGGCTTTGCTCTCCCCCCTCGGCCTTTCGCCGCCCTGACTAACTAACTAGCTTCCACTCGCTGACTGCATATTTGTTCCTCCACCAGTGTGATTTTTAGTCCTTCCTCTTTTCCTGCTCCGCTGCTTTCCTCTTCTTCTTTATTACTGAGAGTTCTACTTATTGTTCTTGTCTCCCAAATATTCCATCTGCATTGTTCTCTGTTAATGTCGTGCCACCTATCTTCTGGCTTTCCACAACTGTGACAGCTCCCTCTCTACCTTAATTTCATTTTTCCACTTGTCCTCCAACCCTCCGTAACTCAAAAACAGTTCTTCTCTAAAACAAAGACCCCAACAAGCCCTGACCACACGCTATTGACTCGTCCCAAGTCAATATTTTTCTACTATTTTGGCTTCCGGTGGTCTATCGGCTTCATAGGCTGACCTTGTTTTTCTATTTCTTCACTCTGTCCAAACAAATGCCCCAACTCTGGAACCTTTCTCAATGTTGAGGACTTGAGTTTTGCAAACTCAGTTATTGCCTGTTGTCACTCTTTAATTAACTTCTATGCCTAGGTGGTGAATTTTTCAGCCTCAGTTTCACTCGCCACAGGCGACAGTTTGTTGAATACCTCCTATATCTTCGGCTTGGTTTCAGCCACCATTTTTTGTATTGCCTCTGAATTTTGTTTTATCAGTAGCCTTAACTCTCTGAGGACCTGTTTTGTGGCCACTGAGTGCTCTTCTATTTTCTGGATTTTGGTTTCCAACACCTCTGTCTGGTTGTACAACTGGGTTATGCTGACCGGATAGGTGGCTTCTTTTATTTCTCGGGAAATTTGCTAAATATTTGCTGAGATTGGGTGGGCTTCCATCATTAGCGAGTTGGATCATTCATGTAAATGCTTTAGCAAGCTATAAGCCTCTTTGACTGTTGTCCCCAAGGTTTCCCTCATGTCGTTTACCTGCTTCTTTGAACTTCCTCTACTGAAATATTTCTTGTTGTTGTAGTTGTTTCTTTTTCTGCTAACTCGAAATTTTCCGGCATTCTGGTGCTTTTATTCTTTCATGTGGGTTAAGTAATGCTACCGACACGAATGAGGTTGATATGACTCCATAACTAATTAATTTTTTGTTGTCTCTCCCGCGGCTATAATCGTGCGATTAGTTATCGCAGTGAGGCGTATTCTGACATTGTTGACTATGGCTTCAGGATTTGGGTAGACATGATGGGTAATAATTATGGCTTAATATGGAAAATTTATTACAGTATGGGGTTTACTATTTATGGTAGTTATTTTTCAAATTCGTGTGATCCTACAGACTAACAATGGTATGATGGGTCATTATGAATGAATGATATTTGACATGTGTGGCTTTCTAACATGGTAGAATCCCCCAACCCCCCCCCCGACCACAATTGGTTGCAATGTGGTCTCCGCATTGCAACAGGTGTAATTTCTTTTATGTGCCATTGTGTGGTCTTTTTATTGGGATTCCTATTCTATGTCTCATCTCAGGTGTGAGAGAGTTATTGAATCTATCTATTTCTATTATACCCTACTGACTGATCTCGGTTGCGAGAGTTATTTGAAAAAAATAAATGGTGGAACTTAATCATGATAAGGCTTCAAGTGTGCGCCATTCACCCATCCTTGTAGTATTTTTCCATCTATTTGTGCTAGTTAAACCGCGCCTGAGTCTTTAATTTCTATGACATGATATGGTCCCATGCAGTGCGTTCTAAGTTTTCTTGGGAACTTTTGAAATTTTTTTCCATACAACAGGACTTTTCCTTCGATAGTGAACGTTTTGTGCTTGATGTGACGGTCATGCCAGGATTCCTATCTTTCCTTTTGTACTGTCTAATGGAAATCCACTAGAAATCTATCTTCTTCAAGCTCCTATAGCTCATGGAGGTGTTCAGTGATTGAGTCTTCATCAGTCATATGCATTGTTGAAGCAATTAAGAGACTTGGTAAGATAAATTTGGCTGGTACTACTGCCTCTCTTTCGTACACTTGCTGGAATGGAGTTTGATTGTGGAACCTCTTTATGGTTGTCCTGTATGCCCACAATGTGGCCTGTATCCTTTCATCCCAGTCATCCTGGTTGGCATTTCATATCTTGGTTAGTCCTTTTTCTAAGATCTTGTTGAATGCCTCAACGGTTCCATTCGCTTGAGGGTGATATAGGTTGCTTTTGTGATGTTGTACCATAAAGCTATCTAGGAGTGATTTAATTTTTGTATTATTGAAGTGTGTACCTTGATCACTTGTTAGGCTTCTTGGAGAGCCAAATGTGCTAATGATATTCTTGAAAATAAACCTGGTTGTTGTGTTTGTTGTAAAATAGCTTACTGGTGCTGCCTTTGCCCATCTTGTGAGATAATCCATTTGTAATATCCCAAAATAGGGAAAATCTACAATAATGGGAATATCTTAAGATACTCCAAAATTGGAGCTATAGCAATCCATGAACATAATAATGAAAGAGTAGTGTAACTCAACTCATAAACATGGGAGACCAAAATGGAGACATTAATCCATGTATTATACCAGAAAATCCATACATAACAATGAGGCATTGACCATATAACATGAAGGAACAAGCCTCCCATAAGAAATCACTCTACAAATGAATTGTTGTCACAATAAAATAATGTCAGAGACTGCTAAATCACAGTTAAAAACACACTACACTCTATACAAGATGGGATCTAAATCCCAATGGCTGATTATACACTGAAAACTAAAGAAAAAGAGTGTATAAGGCTGAACTATGATAGATCTGAAGTATACCCCCTCAAATATCTCCTCCCATGAAAGGATGAACCCCTCAATCACAAGGAAACATTGCAAAGGAACCACCCGAACATCTGCTGAATATGCCCTAAAAAATAATGCATTCCCTAGCTGGAATAGTGCTGAGAATGATGGGAAATGTATGGCCTGATGCCAAAGATCTGAAATGTGCCCAAGAACTCTCCAAACATATCTCCCAAGAGAAATAAACCTTCCTCCTATGAGAAAATAGCTCAGAAAGTGGGTTCTAACCCCTCCACTGCTACACCCTGCAACACAGCACAATAACCTATAGAAACTGTGTTGATGAAGAAGCTATAGCTTGGACTGAAAACCTGAATGTGAAAATGAATACAATACTCTTCCAAGAGGCTGCTCAAGGAAAGAGATGGGATTCCCGCTTGGGAACACCCGGTGCTAAACAACACAGCTACCCTGCTAAACAACAAGAGGAAGAAATAGTCTAAGCAGACCAATCTCAAAATAATCTAAAAAATAACCTAAAATGGTTTCCATCGTCTTTATTAAATATAATTTGAGCTTGCTTGCCCTTGGCCCCACTCAATTAGGTCATTTCCTCCATGTGATCCATCTCCCTCCAAAACTGCGTTATTCTCTAATTGATCTCCACTCCTCCTTATTAGCGTTGTTGACTTGGTCAAAGTTGACTGAATCAACATGACTCGAACCTTGTTCACAATTGGAGGAGCTTTATTTTGCTCCTAAAAGGATCTCCTTTCACACTTGAAGAGTTTTTATTGCTGCTCAAGTGACTTATGGGCCTCCCCACCCATTTATTTACCGACCTAGTGATAAAAAAACTATAATATTCAATTTAGCTTGGAAGCTAAATTTTTGGAATATTACAATCCTCCCCTCCAAAATTTTTCTTGTCCTCAAGAAAATGTATAAGAAGAGAAAAAATCCTCCCCTCCTCCTCTTGTGGCCTCCTCATCAATGGTTCCCACCACTGCTCAAAACAATCTGGATTAAATCTGTCCTCCAATATTCCCTCCCAAGCATGAAAAACCAAATGGCTCACATCATGAAAAGGTGGAAGGTGTAAGTGGAAACCTCCTTATTTTCCAATGGCCCCCTCAAGATAGGAGTTATGACAAGCATAGGGGATCTCATGACCAATGAGATACTCCCAATCCCATGCTATCATCCAAATGAAATGAGTCATTCTAGGTAGCTCATCAAAAGAATCCTCAACCCCGGTGTATGCAATGTGTTGGGGCTGCATGGAGAGATCAGATTTTTCCATTCAAGTGGTTTCTCTCTCCACTTATGGTAAGTGTGGGGTTTTTACTGATCTTGGGCTGAAATTTCATGGCCTCCTAGTTTGACCCAAGTTACCCCAAAAAACAAATCAGCTATGAAATGCCTCCTCCAAGAATGCAAATTCTTCAAATGGCTCCTCCCATGTGAAGACAAGAAGTGTGGTGTGGCAATCATGGTTTTCCCATTGTTTCTCCTGAAACATACAACATGTAAATTAGGGAGAATCATCCTCCCAATGGGCATATCCAACTCATATAGCACTCTCCAAACAAAGCTTTCCATGAACATAAAAATATCAGAAAAATATGGAAGAAAAAACCAATGAAAACAAGTTGCCATATGAAAACCGGAGAGTGGATCATAGTTCCTCACATGGAACCAACGCAGTGCATCCCTTGCCTGCATCAAAAAAAGTAAGAACAAGTTCTCTCTCAGCCACTTGTTTGTTGCCACAATCATTCTATAAGATAGTAACATGAAAGTACAATGTGGTGTCAATGGTGCACACCAAGGATCATGTCGCCTCCCACACATACCACTGATAGAATGGCCAACATCAATGCTGAAAATAGCCTCAAGTACATGAAAATAAAATATACAAGAAGAAAATATCCTCCTTGGTACAATATGTTTCTCACAAAGGGTAAAGGAATGCAAATTATGGTGCATAAGTGTGCATCCTCTACTATGTACTTTGGTCCTTGAAATGAAATGGCTCAACTAGGAATTTTCCCTCACTCTCAATGAGTAGGGAAGTGGTTGTGCTAACCTCTCCATCACCATCCGAGCTATGCATATCTCCATATGATGATGTATATCCTACTGGATGTCCTCCCAATTGAACTCCTCCATCAATGAATGAAATGCATCAAGGTGCATGGAAAAAAGGTTCACATGTGTTGCATGTAGGAGCTTCCTCTTGAGCTCAGAAACTCTTGTCAAGAAGACTCTCCCATAATAATAGATGACCTCACCAACCGCCCTGCATCTATCATCTCCATCTAGGTCATCAAGTATCATGCATGCACCAAGATCCTTGGAGTAATCTACCAAAAGTTGATACCTCCAATATGGATCAACCCTCCTAAGAGACAACGCTAAAGATATGAAATGTGAGGCTCCCCACATACTGTTGTCTACTCCTTTGACATCCCCCATGCCAAATTCATCCTCCAAAGTCTTCACCTCTCCGGAACCTAAGAGGGGTGAGATAAATGATGCAATGTTGCCCACCAAATCTAGATCTAGTGGCCTCCCAGGTGGAATGCCTCCATGTAGTGAGACATCAAAATCTGAAGTGGATTGTATATATGAGAGGATTGATTTGTCCCTCTCCTCTCTGCGCAGTACAGTCTCCTTCCTTTGTGCAAAAACCTCCTGAAATAGATAAGGGTGAATTCTCATCACCCCTTGATGCTGATCCTTCCTTTCTTCTCCTTCCATCTGCTAAGATCTACAATCCGAAATAATTGATGCATGTTGCTCCCGAATGGTGGGTTGGTTCCCACATGTTGGATCATTTGGAACTCCTTACAAAGACAAAAGGGCTCCTCCAATGGAATCAATGGCTCCCCTTCCATCTCCATGTGGTGATGGATCTTCTCCCAATGGTACAGCATTGTTTTCTCTTCTCTGCTCATCCTCTTCAGCAATATGTGAGATTGCCTCATCATCAATGAGAGACCCTTGATCTTGGTCTTCCCTTGAAGAAGGTTTCTCCATGTCTTCACCAATAGAAGAGGGTTCTTCAAAAGGTGGGGATCTTGCCCTTGGAAAGGTGCCATGCATGTTTTTATCCCCTCCGTTTGAAATACAGAGTGGAGTTGGCAAGATATATCTCTCCAACTCATGCAAAGGTTTTAATTTTTTGGGTTCCACAAGAGATATTTTACAATGTTAGTGTCAAATATTTTCACCAATTCCTTAGTGAACCCAGTGTAAGTGTTTTTATTTGCATGGTAAAATGAAGAATAACTATTAAACCACCAATTATGGGCCATACCTTGGAGGTGCAGCGCTGCTACTCTAATGGCCTCCCTTTCCGAAACTTGGTGTAGCTGAAAATATGAATCTAGCTCCTCCACCCAAGCTTTGGTCGTGCACTCTGTTGATCCATCAAATTTAGATAGAAAGATTCTATGTCTCTTGCTTCTATCATGGTTGCTAGATCTTCTAGCTTCCTTGAGTTGGAAAAACCCTTGGAAGTCCAGGTGCTCTTTGAATCTCCATGATTGAGACTCATACTCCTAAAGATAGACACACAAGGTCTCCTCCCTTGGTGCATCTCCTTCCTCCATCCTTCTTGCAGTGAATGTGGGAAATAGAATGTGATGTGGATCTGAATGTGTGACTGAATGCTCACACCCATCATACGAATAACTAGGGCTTGCTTCACCTTCAAACCCTCTTGGATTTTTCCTACACTCCTCCCTTTTCATCTCCTTGAGATCTTCTTTTATAATTTGCATAGTTTGGAAAAGAAGCCGGGAGATCCTCTCTTCCTTCATTTCTCCAAATAATGGAGCCTTCTCTTTGTGCCTTATGTAAATATCTTCTTCTTCTTATCCTCTTGATAGAATAATGGCTAATATTCCACAAGCTAAGCCAATATTATTCTCTGATACCACTGTAGTATCCCAAAATAGGGAAAATCTACAATAATCGGAATATCTTAAGATATTCCAAAATTGGAGCTACAACAATCCATGAACATAATAATGAAAGATTAGTGTAACTCAACTCATAAACATAGGAGACAAAAATGGATACATTAATCCATGTATTATATCATCAAATCCATACATAACAATGAGGCATTGACCATATACCATGAAGGAACAAGCCTCCCATAAGAAATCACTGTACAAATGAACTGTTGTCACAATACAAGAATGTCAGAGACTGCTACAATGCAGTTAAAAACACACTGCTATAAAACAATTATGTACAAAATATGTAGGGCTGTTATCAGCCTCAAAAGATATGCTCAAAACATATCTATGCTCAATATCAACTCGTACAAAGAACCCGGAAAGGGGTTTTCAAAAATACACTCTATACAAGATGGGATCTAAAGCCCAATGGCTAAAAATACACTGCAAACTGAAGAAAAAGAGCGTAAAAGGCTGAATTATGATAGATCTGAAGTATACCCCCTCAAATATCTCCTCCCATGAAAGGATGAACCCCTCAATCACAAGGAAACATTGCAAAGGAACCACCAGAACATCTGTTGAAGCTTCCTTAAAAAATAATGCATTCTCTAGCTAGAACAACATTGGGAATGATGGGAAATGTATGGTCTAATGCCAAAGGTCTGAAATGTGCCCAAGAACTCTCAAATAGATCTCCCAAGAGAATGAAATTTTTCTCCTATGAGAAAATAGCTCAAAAAGTATGGTTCTAACCCGTCCACTACTGCACCCTGCAACACAGCACAATAACCTGCAGAAACTGTGCTAATGAAGAAGTTGTAGCTTGGACTAAAAACCTGAACATGGAAATGAACACAATACTATTCCAAGAGGCTCCTCAAGGAAAGAGGTGGGATTCCCACTCGGGAACACCCGGTGCTAAACAGCATAGCTACCCTGCTAAATAGCAAGAGGAAGCAATAGTCTAAGCAGACCAATCTCAAAATAATCTAAAACATAACCTCAAATGGCTGCCATCCTCTTTCTTAAATATAATGTGAGCTTTATTGCCCATGGCCCCACTCAATTAGGTCATTTCCTCCATGTGATCCATCTCCCTCCAAAACTGCGTTATTCTCTAATTGATCTCCACTCCTCCTTATCATCATTGTTGACTTGGTCAAAGTTGACTGAATCAACATGACCAAAACCCTGTTCACACTTGGAGGAGCTTTATTTAGCTGCTACAAGGGTCTCCTTCCACACTTGAAGTGTTTTTATTGCTACTCAAGTGACTTATAGGCCTCCCCACCCATTTATTTATCGACCTAGTGATAAAACAACTATAATATTCCATTTATCTTGGAAGCTAAATTTTTGGAATATTACACCATTGCGGTTATTATATACCTTTCCTATGAATTTCATGTCGTTGGTGCAATTGGCCCTATGAAGTGAATGACCCATTTTTCAAATGGTTGTAGTGACCTTATAGGTTGTAGTGGTAACTCATCACGGTGTGACAAACGTCATGTTCTTTGGGGTACATCACATTTTTTCACATATGCCTTACTATCTTTATGAACTGTGGGCCACCATAACCCTGCATGTAGTATTTTCCTTGCGGTGGGTTTTGCGCCAACGTGGCCTCCCGCAACTCTGTTGTGACACTCCCACAAGATATCCTCTCTTTCATGGTCCATGACACATCTTCGCAAGACGTGATCCAATCCCATTTTATATAACTGTCATGCTATCAGTTGATATTCAACTGCTTTCACTACCAGATGTCTTCTTTGAGTTGTTGTGTATTTTTTTGGGCATTGCGTTGCGGCCAAATACATTGCTATCTGCTCTAGATAATATGGGATGGCTTCTACCATGAAGAGATCAGCATCCAAAAACTGGTCATCAAGGGATCCCCCGTTCTCCCTGTTCTCCAACCTTGATAAGTGGTAAGGACCCACGTTTAACCTCCCTGGTTTTACTATTATTTCAAAAGTGAACTCCTGGAATAGTAGGAGCCATCTATAGATTCACCCTTCAAGCACAGGTTTTTTTACCAGGTATTTCAACACTGAGTGGTCTGTGAATAACTTGAATGTACCTCCCAATAGGTAATGATGAAACTTTCGAAGAGAGTATACCATCGCAAGAGCTTCTTGTTCTGTTGTTGTGTAATTCCTTTCAGCTGTAGACAATTTCCTGCTTGCAAAGTAGACTGGATGATCAATAGAAGTCTCTCTTGGTTGAGCTAACACTACTCTTAATGCAATTCTGGAGGCATCAATATGGACATGGAATGGTTTTTCCCAGTTAGGATGAACCAAGATGGGTGCACTTGCTACTTTTTCTTTCAATGTGTTTAGTGCGTGAGTGCATTCGTCGCTCCACATGAATTGCTCCGATTTCCACAACTGTTTTTCTAATTATGTTGTAATCTTTGCATACTTGCAAATGAATATTCTGTAGTACCCTATATGCTTGAGTAGTGACCTCAACTGTTTTACAGTTTCTGGTGCTTCTATATTAACAATGACTTCTACTTTTTTTGGATCCACACAAACTCCCTGCTTACAAATGACATGTCCCAAAAGTGTCCCAAAGGGTACTGCAAAGATGAATTTATTAAGGTTGAGGGATATTTGGAATTTTCTACATCAGTCAAACATTATTCTGAGTAGAGTTGCATGGTTCTTCAGTAAACAGTAAACTTTCCAATCATCCATATATACCTCTACGAACTTATGGATATAATCCCTAAATGTTGCTATTACTATTTGTGAAAATACTACTGGTGCATTCTTTAGTCCAAAAGGCATGACATGGTATGAAAACGATCCCCATTGGGTTCTGAAAGTGGTCTTCCTTTTGTCTTCTTCTTCTATTCTCACCCAATGATACCCAAAGAATCCATCTGTGAATGAATAGGCTTCGTTTCCTGCTATGTTGTTGAGAACCTCATCGCTAAATGGGGTAGGAATTGGATCATGAATACATGCATTGTTGAGACTTCTATAATATACACACACTCTAATCTCAGATTTCTCCTTTTTGCTTTGTATTGCAAAGGGACTGACCCATTCTTCTTCCTCAACTAGAAAAATCAGGCATGCCTTCAGCATTTTGTCTATCTCTGCTTTAACATTTTCCTTTACTCTTGTATTTAAGCGGTAAGGCCTATGTTTTACCGGTCTTGCATTTGGTTTTAAGACTATGCCCATTTCTCCCATGTCTCATTTAATCCCCTTGAGCTCTGCTACTGAAGATGGGAATAAATTTTCATATTCCTGTAATAGGTCAAATATTTCCTTTATTTTTTCTGTATCCCAATAATCTCCGATAGACACAATTTTGGGTTTCTCCGTGCTTCCAATATTTAGCTTCTTTACCTTCAAGGGTAACATGTGTAGTTCTTATGTAGTTGGTTCTTCCTGTACTTCCTGCTCCCCTTATTTCTCTTCAAAGTATAAATGTCGGAGATTCTCTAATTCGTCATCGTCCATCTCATGATCTATCTTGTTATAGGCTACTGATTCTTTGATTTTATGTTTTGATAGTGGTAGTTCTTCATCATCCTGAAGCTATGGAAAGAATAGTACTCTTCTGATGGCTTGGAGGGCATCTGTAACTGATTCTATATCTCCCTTGAATGAAAAAAATTGAGTGAAATTTTCCACAACTACTTGCTAGGTGGCAGTTCCTCTCTTCTTCTCCTTCGTCAAATACCAGGCCTGTGGAATGGTGTCCAGTGAATGTATGAAATTGTGCATCCATAGAGATTCTGGATACCCCACCTTCTTCTAGTTATACTCTCAATTCTTTAAATGCTCTAAGGGGTCAAAATCCCCTTGGTACTTTTTGATGAATTGTGGTCCTGAAGATTCTTGGAATCTACCTCTTAGTGCTATTGCAACATCTTCCCATTGCGGAAGAGAGTTGCAATGGTTGACCCACCATCTTGCTGACATGGATTGTAGTGCTACATCCATAAGAGGGACTCTATGTTCTGTTGGTAGCTTTTCTTCTACTTTTGTAATAAATGTATTTACAGCATGCATATTTGATAGAGTCGGATATCCTCTTACCTTGGTGCCAATCTAGTTGACTCCTTGAATGTTAGCATATATTCTATTGTTGGTTTCATATCCTCCCTATTGCCAATCATCCCAAGATATTTTTGAGCCCAAACCAGAACTTTGAACATTTCTCCGGCTTACGATCCTTCCTACTGTCAGATTGATATAATCTTCTCTCTTTCCTGCCGTCATCTGGTAAAGTTCATCTAGAAGTTGAGTGTCCTCTCTATTTTCAATATTCTATGTATATCGAGGTCCTTGATGTGGGTCAAGTGGCTGAATTACCCTAACTTCCCCGTCTTTGAATATCATCAATTCCTTTTTCAAATCAATCACTACATAATTATCGAAGGCCCAATCTATCCCCAGTAAAGTAGGATAGGGATTCTTGTCCCCCGTGATGTACATCACCTCAAAATATGTATATGTTTTTACTCCCACGACATTAACTTAGACTTCTTCTAGCCTTCCTATGGGTACAATACAGTACTGATTTTCCATTTGGAGCTGTATTGGTGAGTATGTCAACTTTGGCCTCCCCAGTGCTTCCCACATCTTTTGAGGTAGAATGTTGACATTTGATCCTAAATCAAGCATTGTATCTTTGATTTGAAATCCCGTGACTTGAGTATTCACTAGAAATTCCTTTACAGTTCTTCTCTTGTTTCTTTTTATCCTTCTTATGTACTTTTCTATTGAATTTCTTGACTCTCCTTATTATGCATTTTCTTGCAACACCAACTCTAGATTTTTCTTTAGTTGTTCCAACATTGGTGCATTGGTTACAATTTTTAGGAACAGTCAGAATCATTCCTCAATCAATGTACTTGTATGATTCTCCTTCTCTTTTTCGAAGGTCGGCTGTGGAAGTTCAATACTTATACTCCCCACTATTTGGGAAAATGTTTCCACTGCCTCCTTAAAATATTGCTTATGTCTATCCGGTCTGAAAGAATTCTTTGGAGATGCGGGCTTGATCGGCTTTACCGGGTCCATACTCTGTACATCCCCCCATATTTTCTTCCCTCCCCGGGTTACTATAGCTACACTTTGCATGGGTTGAGCTTATACTATTCTCAGTTCTACATTAACCAGATTAGATCTTCTTTGTCTGGCTCTTTCCTCCCACCTCTTAATCAAATCTGGGCAGTCTTCAGTTGCATGTGTGTTAACTCTGCATTGAGAGCACCATGGTCTTCTGGGTAGTGGACATTCCCTGGATACGTGCCCTTCTTGATCACAATTATAGAACCTTACTGGTCCTCTTCCTCCAGTTCTGCCACCTCTCATTCCTCCTCCTCGGCCCCTTGGAGTTTCATTCACTCTCTAAGATGGTCTGTCCAATTGTTCTGCCAGTGCATCGAGGGCTCTACGTTGCTCTGTATTATGCATTGTAGAAGTGAAAAATTCACAGTATATATTGTTTGGAATATTAGAATGTTTTTTCAAAATTGGACATAGTCGTGGAGGATGACCAATACCTTTGCATATTTCACAGTAGTTGGTTGCGGTTTGATTTTGCTAAGTGGGGAACCCTGGAACGTGGGGTTGCGGTTGGTATAATCCTTGGATATTTATCTGCACAACTCCCCCAACTAGTGGAGCCCCCTATGTCCCTGTTTTTCAAGTTCCTGCATTTTTTCCTTGCAACCTCAATCATTATGTGGCCACATGTCCTTCCATCAGGCAATGGGTACACCACACGTTGGGCCTTGCAGGTCGTATCGGTTGAATGTATTTTAGCTTCTCCGTTAAACTGGCTATCTGATGTTGTAGCCCTAGTATGGAAGGATCTTGTACTGCTGCTCCTCCTCAAAACTCTTGCGGGTACCCCGCCATGGCTTCTATTTTCATGGCTTGCTCCAGGGCATATTGTAGGGTAAAAATATTATGTTGTGTCAGTGGGGTCCTTTTTAACGAGAGGAGTGCCTTAATTGTATGTTTTAACCCTGTACAGAAATTATCTGCAAAAAAATCTTAAAAATATAAAATAAACAATAGCGAGAGCATAAAACATAAAACAAATATACACAGAGATTTTCCCCTGGATCCAAAATCGGGATGACCATATTAATTTTTAATTATGTTCCTTTTAGTGTTACAACACATATATGTACATGCCTAAGCATAAATAAACCCCAATCCATTAACCCTGGATTAGAACATAACCATAGTTCCCTTGACTAGATCTACAAAATACTACAGCCGAAAACCATCATGCCCCAAAACCATGTGCAAACCCATGCAAAAAACCATGGGTAAGTCCACCCCCCAGACCCCGAATAGGGGGGGCTACTTCCCCCCCTATTACGCCCGGCACAACGTACATATGGGGCTATCGCCCCCCCTATGACCCCCCCGTGCGTGACTAGTCGTGGAAAGAATATAACACAAACCCAACATTCTCCCACTTGTTGTTTTATTTCCACAAGGGGCCACAGGAGAGCTGAGTCATTAGCCCAACTTTGCAACACCCATTGTTTGTCTACACGAAGAGAACTTCTGAGTGCTCACAGACTTTGTCAATGCATTTGTAACTTTCTTTAAAGTGTCCACCTTTACTAGCAACACCCTTTTAGCCTCAACCATATATCTCACAAAGTGATATTCAAAATCAATGTGCTTTGTCTTTGAATGATAAAAAAGGTTCTTAGCCAAGAAAATTGCACTTTGGCTATCACAATCTATCCTTATAGTTTGTTGCACCAACCCCATACTTGAACACAATATCTGCAACCAAATTGCTTCCTTTCTTGCATGAGTGGCTTCCATGTATTCTTCCTCTGTAGTTGAAAGAGCCACTACAGACTGTCTTTTACTCATCCAACTGATTGCACCTCCAAATAGGCTAAACACATACCCACTTATAGATCTTCTTTGGTCCATATCTCCAGCCCAGTCTGCATCAACAAAACCATGAATGTCCAACACTATTTCCAATCTTGGTCTTCCCTGGTAGCACAAGCCATAATCACTAGTGCCATGGAAATATCTGAAAACCCGCTTCACTGATGTCCAATGCTCCTTCCCTGGTAGCACAAGCCATAATCACTAGTGCCATGCAAATATCTGAAAACCCACTTCACTGATGTCCAATGCTCCTTCCCTGGGTTTGACATAAACCTGCTCAATACTCCCACTGCATGTGAAATGTCTGGTCTAGTATAGACCATTGCATACATCAGGCTACCCACTGCACTTGCATATGGAACACGGGACATATCCTCCTCTTCTTCTTGCATCTTGGGACAATGTTCAGCAAACAACTTTACACCTACAGGAATCAGAACATTCACTAGTTTACTATCCTACATATTGAACCGCTGCAATATAGTCTCGACATACTTCCTCTGGTTTAACCAGAGCTTCCTCTTTGCCCGATCTCTCTTAATTTCCATGCCCAAAATATAGTTTGCAGCACCAAGATCCTTCATGTCGAATTTGGAGAATAGTGGAATCTTCAAATCTTGGATATTTTCTTTGTCATTTCCAATCAACAACATATCATCCACATACAAGACCAAATAAATAACATGTTCACCAATTAATTTAAAATAAACACAGTGATCATCCTTTCTTCAGGTGAAGCCAAGTCCCCATATATAGGTATCAAATTTCTGATACCACATCCTTGGTGACTATTTTAACCCATACAGAGACTTCTTTAACCTGCATACCAGTTCTTTCTTCCCCTTCACCATAAAGCCTTCATGTTGTTTCATGTAGATCTCCTCTTCTAGATCCCCTTGAAGAAACATTGTCTTCACATCCATCTGTTATACCTCAAAATCAAATGCAGCAACAACAGATAAAAGTAATCTAGTAGAAGTAACTTTGGCAACATGAGAAAAAATATCACCAAAATCAATTCCCGGCACTTGGGAATAACCTTTTGCTACCAACCAAGATTTGTATTTCTCCACCTTTCCTTCTACATTCATCTTCTTCTTAAACACCCATTTTCTCCTGATAGGCTTCCTTTCAGCTGGCAACTCCACCAGATCCCATGCCTCATTTTTATGCAAGGATGCCATTTCATCAACCGTGGCCTCCTTCCATAGTTTTCCATCCTCTGAATCTACTGCCTCCCTAATGGTTCTGGGATCATCATTATTTATAGTTAAAGAAAAATTTGAACAGAAAGCAGATGGACTATACCTTTCTGGTTGTCTTCTTTCCCTAACTAATCTTCTCACAGATGGAGTTTGTGGCTCTTCCTCTTCTGAGTCTTCTTCTGTTATAGAGTCTGATTTATCCTCCTTTAGCTCAAATTCTATCTTCTTAGGTTCCTTTGGTATGAATTAATGTATAACAACATCTTTCACCTCTCTAAACACCACATCTTGGCTGTACACAACCTTCCTTACTTCTGGGTTCCAAAGCTTGTAACCCTTTAAACCATCCTTATACCCAATAGAGATGCACCTTTCAAATTTATTATCCAACTTGGTCTTTTTCTCCTTTGGAACATGTACATATGCATCACATCCAAATACCCTTATATGTGAAAGTGAGGATTTCTTATCAATCCATACCTCATGTGGAGTCTTATCCTCCAACGATGATGAAGGTGATCTGTTAACCAAGTAACATGCAGTCTCCATTTCCTCTGCCTAGAATTCTTGTTCTAACTCGATACCACTGAGCATGCTTCTTTCCTTCTGTTCATTATTTATACAACTCTGTTTTGTTTAGGTGTGTATGGAGTAGTCTTCTACCGTGCTATAAGACACTTCTTACAAAACTCTTCAAATTCCTTCTTACAGAACTCCCCACCATTATCTGTCCTCAGCACCTTTATCTTCTTCTCTATTTGGTTTTCCACCAGGGCCTTAAATTATTTAAATCTGTCAAAAACTTTAGATTTCTTCCTCAATAAATATATCCATGTATTCCTTGAGAAGTCATCTATGAATGAAACATAGTACATAGACTTACCCAGTGATGTAACCGACACAGGTACAAACACATCACTGTGCACAAGCTCTAATATCTTGTTTGCCCTCTTAGCACCAAAAGGAAAACTCACCCGATTCTGCTTCCCATATACACAATGTTCACAGAAATCGAAATCTAGAGAGCTATTAGACATACCTTCTACCATACCATTTCCATGCGGTATCTGAAGGCCCTTCTCTCCAATATGTCCAAGACTTTGATGCCATAGCATGGTCTTTTCTCCAGAGATCGCTAGGATTTCTACTCCACTTTCTGGAACCACGGAACTATTGCACCCATCAATAATAATGTTGCCATGAAGCTTGTACAGAGTTCTGATCCGAACTCCCTGCATTAATATCAGTGCTCCCCAAACCATCTTACAGGCATATTTCTCGAACACTGTTTTTACACCTGCATCATCCATCTTGCTTACAGAAATCATATTTCTGGCCAATGCAGGAATGTGCAGAACACCAAGAAGTGTTCTAATCCTTCCACCTTGTAGCTTCAGCTTGAATTTTCCATGTCCGACGATTCTGGCCTTCCTATCATCACCTAAGAATACATCACCGCCATCATATTTCTCATACTCATAGAACCACTCCCTATGGGGAGTGAAGTGAAATGATGCACCTGATTCAATAAACCATGACTCATGATCTACATGTGTATTTGAAGAAGAAGCCAAATACACATCCCCACCTTCATCCAAGGTGGTTTTTTCCTCTGCAGAAGGAGCATCATTAGATCCCTTTCCTTTCTCAGGAGCTTTAGATCTGTAGGCCTTTTTGTAGTGCCCTTCCTTTCCGCATTTCCAACACACCTTTACAAAATTTCCAGGAGATTTAGATCTCCCTCTAGATTTAGATATCCCACTCAAAAACTAATTATTGTCTCTATTCTGGGACCTTCCTCATACATATAAGGCATCTCCATTCTGACCATCCATATTTCTCCATCTCATTTCCTCCGACAGTAAGGATGAGACAATGTCATAAAAATTCAAGGTAGTTGTATTGCTACCTATTGCAATAACCAGACTGTCCCATGAGTCTGGTAGACAACACAACAAAATAATGCACTTATCTTCATCTGAGATTTTAATATCAACAGATGAAAGCTGACTTACCACAATATTCAAGGCATTCAGATGCTCTATCACTGAGTCTCCATCCTTCATCCTTAGGTTATACAGTTTTTTCTACAGGAACAATTTATTCACCAGAGACTTAGATTGGCACAAAGTCCCTAGCTTGTCCCACAAGGTCTTCGCCAAAGCTTCCCTAGATACATTCAACAATACTGAATCTGAGACATCGTATTGTGCTCTTTTCCTTTCGATCCAACTTCTTCCAGTCTTCATCTAACATTGTCGTTGGTTTAGTACCTGAATCTACCGCAATCCACTGATATTTATCCATGAGCAGATCCTCCATCTTGAGCTTCCACAACTCAAAATTCTGACCATTAAATTTCTTGGTCTCTATCTTCTCGCCACTCACCATCTTCTTTCACCGCAATAATCAATCCTGCAGATCTCCCACTGAACAGGATCTACCTCAGGCCCAAGCAAAAAACCGCTCAGTAGCAAAGGAATCCCCTTGAAGCCGAAACTACTCTGATACCAAATGTAGGGTTTAACCCTGTACATAAATTATCTACAAATGAATCTTAAAAATGGAAAGTAAACAATAGCGAGAGCATAAAACATAAAACAAATATACACAAATATTTTCCCCTGGATCCCAAATCGGGACAACCATCTTGATTTCTCATTATGTTCCTTTTAGTGTTACAACACATATATATGCATGCATAAGCATACATAAACCCTAATCCATTAACCTTGGATTAGAACATAACCATAGTTCCCTTGACCAGATCTAAAAAATACCAGAGGCTGAAAACCATCATGCCCCAAAACCATGTGCAAACCCATGCACAAAACCATGGGCGGGTCCACCCACCAAAAAATAAGGCCCAAAAAAATTTCCCGGGGCACTGCCGCCCCCCCTACTGCACCCGACACAATGTACAGGGGGTTCTATTGACCCCCCCCCCCCCCCACACACACATGTGACTAGTCGTGGAAATAATATAACACAAACCCAACATTAATAAACCAATCTTGTTGTGATTTGGATCGATTGGGTAACTTAGCTTACCTATCACATCCTTGAAGCTTCTCATCAAGTCCCAAGCCATTTGTCCTTCCTTCTGTTTGATTTCCCACAACTCCGATAATCCCTACTGATTTGTCTAAGGTAATTTGAATTCTTTGACAAATTATGTCTTCACATCATCTATTGCTGGGTTTGGATGAGCTTCTGACCATTTAATGAACTAGTGAAGAGCTCTTTCTCTTAGAGTGGTCTGGAAATCAATCAAATTAACTTCCTACGGTGTCTTTCGAGCTCTCCAAATTGCTTCGCAGAGATACTAGTGTTGTTCCACGTCATCGTTACCTTTCCCAGAGAATTTTGGGTATCAGGTGAATGATCCCGCCATCTTTCCTTGTATGGGTGGTGTTGGGGTTCCCATGTTTTGGCCAGGTTGACAAAGACCAAAATATGAGACAACATAGAACCACTTTGGGACCTTAGGATCTAGCCCTCCTAGGTCCAGAGAGGGATCTCTCTATATGAGTCAAAGGATACATCTTTGAGGCTCAAAGTATAAGATTTTAGGCTAGTTGTAGGCTCGAGGTTGTTTGTTTGATTGTTTGTGTTTGGTTGGAGGGAATCAGGAAAAGAAGGACCGATATGAGACAAAGACGAGCAAAGAGGAAGCTTAGGCGGAGGCAGATAACTCAAAGAACATCAAAGCCATTGGGCTATGGAGTCAAGAAAGGATTTATTTGTGTTCAATGTGCAAGCTTTCAGTTGGGCTAGTCATCTAAATCATCTGGATCTTAAAGGGTAGAAGATGGGATGGAACATTAAGAACTGAAAATGAAAGGAGGGGGACCATCCAACTTTGTCTATAGATCAGGCCAAAGATCATTTAACTCCAGGCCTGCTTGGACAGAATTAGAGGTAATTACCAGGGAACTTAGAAAGACTAGCTGGTCGTGCAAAGATCCTAGTGGACAGGGCTAACACTAATCCCCAGTGTTCACAAACTTTCCAGCTAAATCCTACCAAGAACATCTAAACATAGACTTCATCAATTCAGACATCAGAGAGCAGGCAATGGAATCCACTACACTGGTTAAATCAATTGAAATCAACATTCAGATACACATCTGAGCAGAAAACATTGAGGTAGGGAGGGCAGGAAATATAAGGCACCTATCAAGGATGAATCTTATATTATACTTCTGTTGCCTACCAGCAGAAAGGAAATGAAATGAAATGGAATTAAACACAGAGAAAAGAAAACATCACCAGCTGCTTTAGATCAGGATCCAAAGAAACATGCTTGTCATATTAAAAGCAACACCAATCAGATACATCATAGCCCATAGCTTGAACATTCAGTCTGAATACATCAAATCTCAGCCTATCTTACAGTATTACACAGAGAACTTGCCTCAAGAGGAAAATAATTGCATTTCCTTGATATCTCCTCAACAACCATTACAGTAGTTTCTTTCTGTGTTTTATAGCGGAAGAGACACAGAAGACCGACCCAGAGGGTAGGTGAAAACTAAATGCAATATTAATCACAGAAAAGAAATGAGGGCCGAAACCCAATCTGTTTCAGATATCTGCATTTATCTCGGTTATGGCTTTGGTGTTCAGCTTACAGTACTATGTGGTGCATTTGGAAAACTAAAATAAAACATAACAAAGATAAAACAAAGAACAATGCAATCTGCCCTGCTCGTGCAATGAGGTTTCTGATCATGCAAGACTGTAGTAAGGTCGTGAAACCTTCCCAAAATACGGCATGGAATGAAAACTACATGGGTAGTTTTTCCTTTGATGAAGAAAAACATTTATGCTGATATGACAACCCTGATACTCTGATTTCTCATGCTGTACCTTCTGCGTGATGGGCGAGTCTTGAACTGGCTCTTCTACTTTCTAAAATCCTTGAGGAGGCGTGAAAGTCTTCTATTTGCGGCCTTGAGCCCTGCGATGTTCCGGTGCTGGCTTCGTTCATGCATTTTGAGCTTTAATGGCGCTGGAGAGGGTTTTCAGATTTTAAATCTGTCCTTTGCTGGAGAGAACCAATCTGCTGATGTGTCAAACCTGCTACTTATTAACTCTTTTGCCCCTGTCAGTGAAAATCTTGCTGTTGCCTCCATACCGTGTATTAATGGTGGAATTTCTTTTCTGTGCCATGCGGATCCTGCATCAGAATCCAAAAATAATGCAATGGGGGGGAATGAGATGGTAGCACGGCGATGGAGAAATAGTGGCTTTCACTACAATGGTAACAAAATGCAATGAAACGGTGAGAACTTATGAGCAATAGGGTTGGTGATAATATGCAGCGCTGGCCGTTAGATCTTGGTCTGGGGATAAAGATCAACACCGGAGATCGATTCGTGGGAGGACTCATGGACGCGGTGGCATTCATACGAAACATGCAATTTAAAGGACACATATGAAACTTAAGACCTGGGTGGATATGCATGACAATGCAATGAAATACAACGAAATGGAGGAATGAAGTGGGACCCGAGGTGCGGAACGACACAACACAAAGTTTGCGATGCGACGGAGAAAATCCTTTGTAAAACCAAAATAATACACATTTTGAATAACACAGGGAAAGGCCACATAACAAATGACTAGGCGGAAGAAGAAATATGGTGGGCCCGGGGTCCAATCGCAATCGCAAGTCAGAGCGGGTGGCAATCGGAACGCGCATTTCAAAAGTCCCGATTGCAATTGGGAGAGATAGAGCGATTAAGCGATGGCCGTCGATCTGGGGAGGAATGAACGGCGGGGATGAAATCAGAAGGGCAGTGCGATCGGGGAGTCGGGGGAGGACCTACAATCGGGAGTTGCGATGACCGTCGGATCTGCGGGAGGATGGACGGCCAGGATGAAATCGGAGGATCGCAATCGGAGCTCGGAGAAGAAGGCGTGCGATTGGGTTATGCGATTGCGATGGAGCGATTGGCGCAGGGCCGTTGGATCGGCAGGACAGATCAATGGTCAAGAATAGATCGGAGGGTCGAAATTGGAGCGCGGACGGAAGAACTCGCGATCAATCACATCGCAATCACTTGCGATGGACCGATCGGAGGGTGCACATAACAAGTTGCGATTGTGATTGGGCAGGGGGCTGCGATTAGCGCTCCACCGTCAGATCTCCGCGGAAGATCAACGGTGCGGAACGCACCGCGAGACCTAACGTTATAAACAAATCGCATCGGGGTTTTTTTACATTACAAAGGAAATTCACCCGCCCGACGTTTCTAATTGCGATTAGCGCTTGGGACTTAAGCGCTTGGTCCCAGTGCACGGGCATGTGGGGAAGTGGTTTGAAAGGGGCTTGCGGTAAAGGGGCTAAGCCCTATAATAAGGTCGGAGGATGGGTCTTGGCCCGTTTTAGTGTATTTTGAAGGTTGGGAAGGGTAACGATAGAGAGATAAAGGGGGACGCAGGTCAACAAAGGCTAGGGGGGAAATTTAAAGGGAATTTTGGGGGGAATTGAAGGGTAAGAAGGGAAAAACAAGGGGAAGACAAGGGGGATAAAATGGAGGCTCCTTGGGGGTGGGATAAGAGGAAAAGGGCCTTTGGGCATTTCTTCACAAACAGAAAGGCTTTATGATAGGCAGCAGAGGGGAACTTATCAAAGGATAGAAGGCACATGGAGGCTTCAAGGAGACTGTGTTTTCAGGGGAAATGCATTCCTTGAAGGCTTAGGAACAATTTAGCCCCCTATTTGCTTGTCAAAAATTTCATAGGGGGGCTAACAGTGGCTCCACATGGGGATGGCTTCTTCTTGAAGGAGTCAAGAATTCAGAAATTGATCTCTTGGTGTAGGCTAGGTGCCTGCTGCTTGAACCATCCATTTCTTTCTTTGATTAGCTGCCACAAGCTATAAAGACAACGCATCAGCAGTAAAATTCTCCCAAACAACTACCTACCCACACTATAGTCCTAACATTTTCTTTTGGGTGCATTTGGACTTGCAAACCCTTTACATCATTTTATTTTTATAAACAGAAAATAAACGTATTCTAAGTCTACCCTTATTACTCCATGAGACCAGATTAGGCTGTTGGCCTCATAAGATTTTCTACCTAATCTACTACCTGTTGGGATTAAACTGTCCAACAGGTTTCTTCACCTATATTCTAAGACAGGAAATTTAAACACAGCCAAGCCAGGATTAGACTGTCTGACTTGCTGGGCTGAAACTTATAGAAAACAAAACTGAGAAGGCATGGAATTCTGCAATTATGAAATATCCTCCTTTCTTCTTGACTCAGGTTTTGAGCATATTTGAGTCATCTCTTTCCTTTGATTTCAGCTCTGGTTCTAGGCAGATTAGAGCTGATTTTTCTTTTCACTGCTGGTCCAGATTTTGAGCTCGTTTGGATCAGCTATTCTGCTTCCTTTTGGCTCAGATTTTGAGTTTATTAGAGCCAATATTTTTGCCTCAGAGGTTCATGTTTTGAGCATGTCCGAACCTCCCTTTTCGTTCTGTTTTTTGGAACATTTTTTCTCTTTTTGCTGAAAATGAAAATTTGCAACGGTATATACAATGGAAATGAAACTGGAAAATGGGAAATTAGCAGAAATAGTGTTTGAGCATCCTGCCATTGACAAGACCCCCAAATAGCTCTGTACCATCAAGTTCCTGTAAGAAAAATGCATTAGGACCCACAGTGGCTTGTATGATATATGGACCTTTCCACAAGCTGTCAAATTTGCCATGTTTGCCTTTGTCTTCTCTCCTTGAATCCCACTTTAGAACCTTGTCACCAACCTTGAAATCTGAAGCTTTGGTTCTTTTGTCGAACTGCCTTTTTATGCTTTCCTGAACTCTGACCGCTCTATTATAAACCTGTTCTCTTGTCTGCTGAAGATGTATTGTTTCATTGATTCTCCTTATCATGTTGTCCTCTTCTGATTGGATTTCTCCGACGAGATTTACCACCAGTATCCCCAAGCTAGTAGGAAAAACTACTTCTGTCCCATAAACCAGCTGAAAGAGTGACAAGCCAATAGATTTCTTTGTAGTGAGCCTGTCTGCCCACAAGGCATGTATCAATTTTTTATGCCATGATATTTTGTTCTCTTCCAGTAGCTTCTTAATGATGGTAACCAGGATTTTATTTGATGATTCAGCTAGGCCATTACCCTGGGGGTAGTAGGCAGTCGAATGTCCAAGTGCAATTCCGTACCTGTGACAGAAATCAACCATTCTTTTGGATCCGAAAGCAGCAGCATTGTCAGTGATTATTTTCCTTGGACAACCAAACCGAGATAGGATGAAGTCTTCTAGGAACCTAATGATGACAGAGTCAGTGGCATTCCTAGTGGGTATAGCTTCTATCCATTTGGTGAAGTAATCTGTGGCAGTCAGGATCCATTTATGTTGTCCAGAGGAGGCCGGATGAATCTCTCCTATAAAGTCTAGGCCCCATTGCATGAAGGGACCTTCTATGGTGATTGGTTGTAGAGGGAGAGGAAGGAGCTTTCTTTTGCCCTCAAATATTTGGCATTTATGGCAGGCAAGAATCATTTTATGGACATCACTAAAGAGTGTAGGCCAATAGTAACCCGCCCTGAGTATCTTATTTGTAGTGGTTTTCCAACTCAGGTGGCCTCCACATTCTCCAGCATGGAACTCCTGTTTGATTCTTTCAGCTTCAGTTTCAGACAAACATTTCAGCAACAGGCCATTCAGATTTTTCCAATATAGACTCTCATTCATAATGCAGTAATTTCTAGCTCTGAGTTTTATGAATCTGGCCTTTGTTTTGGGTAATTCTGGAGGTGCATTGAGGTTAGTGAGCACATAAAGGATGTCAGTATACCAAGGAGAGTTCTGAAACCACTCCTCAATAGTAGGGTGGGGCAATCCTTCTTGCTCATCTAAGGCATTCATCATGTTAATGTCCAAGGCCTGCAGATTAGATTCAGCCATTAATTGGGCCAGGCCTTGACCTTTAATCAACTTGGTGGGTTTTATTTCTAGGTCATATTCTAAGATGGTAGCAATCCATTTTCCCCTTTTCCCATCTGGGCCTTGGGATAGGATATCCTTGACCACAGTATTTGGCACATAGGCTATGGTGTGAGAATGCAGAATGTACACCCTAAAGTCTTTTAAGGCCTTAGTTAGGGCATAGGCCTGCTTTTCCATGATGTTGTACTTTAAGGGTGCATCTCTTAAGGCTTTACTAAAGAAGGCTATAGGCTATTCATTACCTTCCGAATTTTTCTGCAGTAAAACCGCAGCTATTGTGTGTGGGGAAGCAAATGAAAAGATCAGAAAATATTTTGAGAAGTCAGGGCTGATAAGGACAGGGGCCTGGGTGAGTGCAAGCTTTACTGACTCAAAAGATTTTTTGGCTTCAATAGTCCACTTGATCCCTATATCTTTCGTTAGCATTTCAGTCATTTTCCTAAGATGCTCAGCAAGATTGGGGATAAATATTCTAAGGAAATTGATCTTCCCAATGAAGGACTGGAGCTCCTTGATGTTTCTTGGATGTATAATTTGAAGTATTCCCTAAACTCTATGGGGGTCTATCCTAATCCCTTTCTCAGATATAATGTGGCCAAGAAGCTTACCTTCTTGCAGCCCGAAAACAGTCTTCTTAGGATTTAGGGACATACCATACCTTCTACATTTTTCAAAAAATTTCCTCAGATGTTTTAAGTGTTCTTCTTCTGTTTTAGAAAAGACAGTTAATTCATCCAAGTAGATAACTATGAAGTGTCCAATCTCATCTGAGAAAGCAATATCCATTGCTCTCTGGAAGGTACCTCCAGCATTCATCAGTCCAAAGGGAATTTTCACATACATGAAGGTGCCCCATGGAGTGGTAAAAGTTGTTTTGAGTTGGTCTTCTGGGAGTACCAGAACTTGGTTGTATCCTGAAAAACCATCAAGCAGGGAAATTCTCTTTGAGCCTACTACCTTCTGTAAGATATGTTCCATTCTAGGCAAGGGGTAGTTGTCTTTCAGGGAGGCTCTATTCAGGTTTCTGAAATCTATGCATAGTCTGATCTCCCCTGTTTTCTTCCTTACAGCCACTAAGTTTGACACCCAATCAGAAAACCTCACAGGGACTATTATGCCTGCTTCATACATCTTTTTAATTTCTTTCTCTACTGCAGGTAATTGTTTCGGATTGATTCTTCAAAGTTTCTGTCTGAAAGGCTTCTGGTTTTCCTTTAGTGGTATCTCGTGTTGTATGATGTTGGTGTCATAGGCCTTTAAGTCTTCATAGCTCCATGAAAACACATCAATGAATTCCTTAAAAAGGTCAATATATTTTTTCTTCATGTTTGCAGGTATAGACTTAGCCAGTTTTATCATTTTGGGCTTATCTTCAGTGCCTATGTTGCATTCTTCTATATCTGATTCTGCATGTTCTATGGTGGGCTTCTTTGCTACATTGTCAAAGTCAAAAAGATCCTCTAAGGGTGCTAAGCCTCTTGGTATGTTCTTGTCTTTGGCTTGCAGCACCTCCATTTCTTCTCTACCTGCGTTTTCACATTTTATGACCGAATCTCCAGTTTCTTCAGAAAATGAATTTATTTCTATACTACAAAGTGTTTCTAGTTCATCTGAGAGGTCTCCATCTAGGTAGAAGCTATCAGATTTGGAGTCTGAATCAGAAAATTCGAACTCATTTCTGCCTATCAGGAAATCCTCGATCTGTTTGTCTCCTTCAAAGACCTGCCAATATTTTTCATTGTCCGGCACTGCAGGCCTGAATTTGGTTTGTATGATAATTTGTTGGTCAACTGGGGCCTTAGGATGTGAGCTAGCTAGACATGCTAATCCATTTGCCACTGCATTTTGACCCCTGGGAAAAAACACTAATTCATATTCAACAAATGTTTTCAGCAAATCTAGAGTGTCATTCCTGTATGCTCTTAGTCTGGGATGTTTTGCTGAATACTCACCATTCACCTGTTTTATCACTAACTCTGAGTCTCCTCTCACAGCTATCCTACGGGCTCCTAGTTTTTTCAACAGATTTAAACCCAAGAGTAGAGCCTCATATTCTGCAATGTTATTCGTGCATTTGAAATGCAGATTGACAGCGTGGCTCTCTGCGTGATCATTTTCAGTGTTACGCAGCCACACTCCTGCTCCAGCACTCTGCCTAGTACAGGACCCATCAAAGTTCATTTCCCACAGGGGTTCATTGTTTACTTCATCTTCATCCCCTCCCCTACAGCTGGATTCGCCATTATGTTGAGTTGTGATGTTTGTGCTAGGAAGGGGGTCGTTTTGTGGTTCATTATGGTCATGGAGATCAGGGAGGTGGCTAGCTTGCTATTTTTGTTCTGTTTCCATTTCATTCAAAGTTATATTTTCTGCAGTTCACCCATGGTCTTCTTCTTCATCTTCTTCCAGAGTAGCCATTATGTTGAAATCCATGGGCTGTATGTTTGTATTTCCATTATCTGATCTCGACTCTTCTGAGGATTGGTCATTGTAGAGAATGAAAGAGTCCAGATCTGTATGTACAGAGTATAATGGCGAATTTTCAGGCTTCTCGGGGCTACTGACTAGGAATTTCATCTGAGATTCTCTATACAGTCTCCTAAGTTGGCCAAATATAGGGATGGTGGCATATGAGCCATCCATCTGCATTGTTCCTTGCAGTTTGGCTCCCCATGATCTTGACAATAGCATGCCATACTTTGGTGGTACATCTGCCACAACCACGTCCATGACCATACATTTTGCTGGGATCTGGGTCAGACTCACACATAAGTCTTTGATTAGGCCGAGGGATTTTACCCTGCTAGAGTCAAATGAGTATAAATCTTTGTATGGGTGGGTTATCTCTAGGCCTAGTCTTTCCATTACTACCTTAGGCATTAGATTGTGTGATGCCCTAGAATCATGCATGGTGTTATGGAGTATCTTGTCATGAATGTTGACACTAATATAGAAAGGTGGGACTACTCCTTGAAATTTACCCTCAATTTTCGGACCAAAGAGCAGTGCTGGTTGATCATCATTTAGGTTTACAGAATCATTGATGTCCCCTAGATTTAATGCTTTCAAAATTTGGCCCTTATATACATCCTGAGTGGCCAGCTCAGATAATGGTACAGAGATTTTATCAGGAGTACTAACTGAAGTGCTAGTATTGCCGGTTGGTTGACTTTGTTTTTTATTGTCTTGGTTGTCCTTCTCCTTATGTTTACCAGAACTTTCAGTTGCTGTCTTGTTATTTACAGAGGCTGCTTTAGAAGTTTTGTCAGGTGTTTTCTTGATGATTACCTCAGGAGTCTTTGTTTTGGAAGTATCTTGGTTTTTCTTTCTCCTAACTTCATATTGTTCCCTGACCTGTAGCATGGCATCTTCAAATCCTAATATGTAATCATCAGTTTCTAACCATTCCTCACTCCAATATGAAGGTGAGGGTTGGTCTTCTTCTGAATCACAGTTAAGGATTGAGTCCTCTGTTTCAAACATATTTATGGTGTTCCCTTCAGACTCTTCAATGAGTCCCTCATCCTCATCTAAAAAAATTTCTTGAAATGGGGGAATAATTTGTTGATCTGACTCTCTTTGTCTGTTGGGGGCAGCATTGTTTCTTCTCATATTTTGGTTCTGGTTTCTGTTCTGGTTGTTATTTTGGACAACCATTCTCTTTATCATTTTTTGTAACTCTTCCACGTTTTTGGAGAGTCTATCATATTTGGGATCAGATGTGGAAGCCATGTTGTCATCCCTATATGTTACCCTCTTTTCAGCTTTTAATCTTGCCCTTTTTTCCATTAAATTTGCTTCTATGGTTATGGCTCCTTTCTGCATGTCTTCCAAGGTGGTATACTCTTTATCTCTAAGCTCATAGGCCATGTCAGCATCAAATCCATCGGGATATTTTGCTAGGGCCATACCTTGTGGAGGTTTCATGTGTGGGGGGAGAGCATTATAAATGTTGTTGAATCTAGTGGTGTAATCATGAACGCTTTCCCCCACATTCCTCTTAAGGGACATGTATTCTGCAAGGAGTTGGCGAGGGTTTGCTCTAACCTCCCACTTGTTTATGAAAGTCTGGTATAATGTAGGGAGATCTTGAATACTGCCAGGAGGTAGATTTTTAAACCATTTCTTCACTTCACCTCCTAAGCTCTGGGCAAAGATTCTCATTTTTATTGTTTCATCATCAATTTCCATGTAATCAAAAGAATCCTCCATCTTATCTACATGTTGTTGAGCTGTGATGGATTCTTTAGCAGTGAAGTGTGGGATTTTTGACTGATAATCATTGGGTAAGGGTAATAAAGGTTGAGGTAAAAGCAAAGGTGCATACCAGGCTGCCATAATGATGTTCTGATGGAGTATAGGGTTAACTTGAGCAGCTGGTATTCGGATGACAGGGATGTTCGGACCAACGGAAGTCTGTTGAGCAGATCTAGGGTGAGAGAGCCCCAAGTTTTGAAGGAAGTGAAAATCAGGTGGTGTGGAAGGAGGGGTCTCACTGTCCCTAGTGTTTGGCTGGTCTGAAACACTGAATGACCTAGTTCTAGGTAATCTGCCTGGAAGGCCTAGGTCGAAGAAAGGGTCCAATAGAGCTACACGATCTTCTGGTGCAGAATTAGCTCTATGGATGTGACTGGGAATAGTTGGTCTGCTTAGTGTGGGAGGTCTTCTGAAGATACTCTCTAGATTTCCAACTATTTCCGGTGGGTCAGGGTTGGGATAAGCTCTTGTGTGGATGGTTCTTAAAGCCAGAATGCCGTTTATAAGCCAAGCAGCTTAACCCTACTTGTTACTTCTACTGTGGTTAATGTTGTCTCAGGAACTGGCTTCCCAGTGGAGCCTTCATTATATTTCGAGTCTGGTCTCCCAGTGGAGTCTGATTATGAAACCAAAATAATCAGCAGGCCTACTGATCACCAGTGGAGTCTTTAACGTTTAGGAACAATGGAGTCACCAGGTGGAGGGTTTAAGATGTTTCTAGGGGGCACACTGTCCACCACAGTGCTCAGGCACTATCACCTTTCAGGAATCTCCTCTAAAGCAACAAGGTCCAACCAGAGATTGACTGGAAGGGCATTTACCAGATATGTCACCTTTGAAAAGAGGATGAGATCTGGAGGCTACCTGGCCCTTTCCAGGCTCTGTCTAAGAGTATGGTGGATATTCAATAATAGAGGTTGATTCAAGAAAGGGGTGACTTACTGTCAACCTAACCAGAGCTCTAGGTTTCTGAGTCTTTTACGAACGTTTAAGGTGAAATGCACTCAGAACTCCCCAGCGGAGTCGCCATTATGTTGGGGTTCCCATGTTTTGGCCAGGTTGACAAAGACTAAAAGATGAGACAACATAGAACCACTTTCAGACCTTAGGATCTAGCCCTCATAGGTCCAGAGAGGGATCTCTCTATAAAGTCAAAGGATGTGTCTTTGAGGCTTAAAGTATAAGATTTTAGGCTAGTTATAGGCTTGAGGTTGCTGGTTTGATTGTTTGTGCTTGGTTGGAGGGAATCAGGAAAAGAAGGTCCAATATAAGACAATGATGAGCAAGGAGGAAGCTTAGGCAAAAACACATAACTCAAAGAACATCAAAGCCATTGGGCTATGGAGTCAAGAAAGGATTTACTTGTAGTCGATGTGCAAGCTTTCAGTTGGGCTAGTCATCTAGAGCATTTGGATCTTAGAGATGATAGTTGGAACGGAACATTAAGGATAGAAAATGAGGGGAAGAGAACCAACCAACTCTGTCTATAGATCAGGCCAGAGGTCATTTAACTCCAGGCCTGCTTGGACAAAATCAGAGGTGTAACAAGGGATCTTGGAAAGGTTTAATTAGGATGGAAAGCCTCTAGTGGGGCAGATGCAGGATTCTAGACCTCACAGGTTCTTAACACATTCAACTAAATCCTAACAAGAACATATGAACATAGACTTCATTAATTCATACATCAGAGAGCAGGAAATAACATCCACTACACTGGTTAAACCAATCGAAATCAATATTCAGATACACAATGGAGCAGAAAACATTGAGGTAGGGAGAGCAGGAAACATAAGGCACCTATCAAGGGTGAATCTTACATTATACTTCTGTTGCCTACCAGCAGAAACATGATGAAATGAAAGCAAGTCAATCACAAATATAGAGAAAGGAAAACATCACCAGCTGCTTTAGATCATGATCCAAAGAAACATGCTTGTCATATTAAAAACAACACCGATCAGGTACATCATAGCCCATAGCTTGAACATTCAATATGAGCATATCATATCTCAGCCTATCTTACAATATACACAGAGAACTTGTCTCAAGAGGAAAACACTTGCATTTCCCTGATTTCTCATCAACAACCATTACAACGTTTTCTTCTGTGCTTTATAGCAAAGGATAAACCTAAGATCGACTGAGAAGGTAGGTGAAAATTAAATGTATCTTTAAACCTAACCATGAAAGCAGGGTCAAAACCCATTCTTCTTGACATGCTGTATATTTAATCTCTGTCACATTCCTTGTAAGAGAATGATCTGCTTGGATAATGATCTCGACATTTTGGCTTGTTGTACTCCAGGTGTCGTGAACAGAAAGTAAAATGAACTGTATGGAAGGCCTGTCTCATAAATGTCTGACTGTCTTTGAGCTGTAGTCTAGTGGGAGAACTCTTCAGGGACATTCTGCGTAATAAAAATAGTATGGATGCCTTCTACCTGACGAAGAAAAACATTTTGCTGACGAAAACCCTGATATTACCTTTTATCTGCGCTCAGGATCCTTTGATTGATCCTCGGGGTCTGTAATCTGCTGATTTGCCTCTGAAAACATTGACTTAGGGCTCAAGATCTTCATGGTTGTGATTTAATCTTCCTTTTTCTCTACACTGGAACGTTCTGCTGCTTCAGTTCCATCTCTGACAGGTTAGCTCGGGTTTAATGGTGATGGGAGATTTTCCACAGGGTTCGAACTCCTTTCTTTTAATGAACATGACATATCCACATTCCCGGGCCTCTATTCATAAATTCAGCTGTTGTGGAAGATCTTCCTCGGATTCAGTTGTCCTGGTAGCACAGAAGTGTATTGCGGCGGCCATTACTTCTTTATAAACCTGCAGGAGACACGAAAATCATGAAGAAATCCATGTACAAGGGTGGTGGGTGAAGTAGATGGGAGCAAAGTGCATGCAATCGGTGACATGGCGGAAGAAAACGCAGAAAAATGATGAAAAATTGCTCAGGTAGGGTTGGCGAACGTTGTAGAATGAAAAATGCATGAAAAAACACGTAAATAGACCGGTTTTATGTAATGGAATGAGAAGAAGTACGGATGGAACACGTGGCACTGACGTGGCGGGATGGGGTGACGCGAAGGTCAATCATGGATAGAACGGATCTGGACCGTTGATCACTGATAGATCTATGGTGGAGGATGTCGAAAGGCGGGACCGCGGGTACGACGGACCGGATTAAAAGGCGCGCAGCTTTGGTAGATGACAGTCGTCAGATGAGGGCTCCAGGATGCAACGGCGATTGTGAATTCCGCTGCCCGGCTTTCGTCTGGGGAATAACGCGTGAAATAGTGGTTTTCAGAAACAGTACCGGAGGACGCATGGCGAAGGATGAATGGGATCGCTGGGTTTCAGAGAAAACCGCCAGTTGCAAATGGGTGGTGCGGGAATTACTGGCGGGTTTGGGCGGAAGACGTGTGCAAGAGGGGTCCACCATTTCGGGCGCGCTCCGCGCCATTGGACCAAATTTCCAATGGACGGTCGAGATCTGTTGGTCAATCAAAATGTATTAAAACCCGAAAGCGCGCGTTAACAAAGGTTTTTAAACGAAATTTCATGCGGAGAAAGGTTGGAGGGGGTAAGCGCCTGGAAGGTTTAGCTCTGGGTTTCGGCGCCAGGACTTATGGGAAGAAAAGGAGCGTGGCGCTTAGGCTAAAGGGGCTTAGGCCTTATTATATGGTTTTTGCACATTTTAAAGCATCTTTAGGCCCAAGGGGAGGAACGATAGGGAAATGAAGGGTAGGGAAGGCCAAAATAGGGGCAAAAACAGGATTTAGAGAGGGTTTAGAGGGATAATGGGGGAATTAAAGGGGAGTTTGACAAAGGGAGAAGGGGAAGGTGATATTTTGAAAAGGTATAAAGGGCAATAATGGGCCTTTTTTGAGAAATGGATCAGCAGAAGAATTACATTTTAGGCACAGTACAAAGAGACTCCAAGGAGGATGAATTTTCAGGGGAAAGGCATTCCTTGGAGGCTCCAAAACAATTCTAGCCCCCAGCTTGCTTGTCAAGAATTTCATAGGGGGGCTAACAATATTT